>OY720457.1:60914966-60937466 GCA_963082715.1 Harpalus rubripes | reverse complement strand
GGTAACTTCTCTTCGCTTCGCCGCTCTTCACGTCGCTCATGTGCGCGGCGGCCTTAAAACGTGTTTATTCAATAAAAATTCACCATCAAATCTTTTGACCAAAAACAATACCTAAAAAAGTTAACTAGATATAAGAATGATCTTAAGGAAACAAAAATGTTACGAAAATTTTTAGTAATTTATTATATTACATACGATTCAATATACTGATTGCTTTCTCTTTTTTTCAGGTAGGTACAATATGCAGTTTATTGCTTCGATGACCGGTAAGGTAAAATAATATAACTTTTAATTATACAAATTATCAAAATTTTGTTCATTATATAAAATATTTTCTATAGGACCTAATAATAAACTTCAATGGATGTTACCTTTCATTCACTTTACTGTATCATATTTTTTCAATAAGCCTTATACTTTGTATGAGACACTTTTATACTCATATTATTTGAAGCACCAGTATATTATTTTAAATGAACAAAACTGAGAGAAAATTTAATTTCCAGGAATATTTCATCATAGTCTGTAACGCACGTGCCAGTTTACCAGGAAATACTTTGAAAGGATTTTCATTAAAATATGAAGCTTTTTATTTTTATTAATATTTAATAGAAATATAAATTGTTTTGTAGAACTGAAGCTTTTTTGTTAGTCTGATGAATTTTGTACTAGGTATATTATGTTACCTGAATTATTTTATATTTAAATATTCAAAATATTTTTAGTTCACTTTAAATAAATAAAATGAAATTTAAGCGGGAAGGAAAACTGATGTAATGTACTTAGTGATTAGATTTTTCAGTTTTTTTTAAAATTGTAAACGTTAATTAAAATTCCTATTATTTCTGTTCACAAGTGTGAATTAAGAAGACAATGCCACTCATATTTCTGTCATCCAATTACATTACAGTATTTTCGTGAATTGAACCAATTACATTCGAATTACACAGTAATTTCATGAATAGGCGTTTGACACGTCTGTCAAATTATTTTGGTGCAAATATTTTAGTAATTTCAAATAGAGATGGGCGTAGGCCGTGATTTTGACGGGTAATGATGGGTCACGTGTGACCCGCGTGATCGTGAATATAATTTAAATTTTGCATCGTGATTGGATGTGGGCGTGAGGCACTAAAAAATTGTCGTGCGTGATCAAGCGTGATTGAAATTTAATCGGGCGTGAGTACAAGTTTTCTTCCATTTTTTTTTCAAATTGTCTTAATTTCCATATTTACTTTTACATTATTGTTATTATTAGTATGTTCAAATATGTCATCAACAGTATTTTTTTGTTTAAAAATAGTGTTATTCTTGTACCCAAAATTATATACACAGTTACTCCGATTTCACTAAAGATATAAATAAGCCCGTTTAACACGATCATAATTTTGTTAACAAATTTGTTACCAAATTTTTAATGATATTTGTGATAGAATAGAACATCCTATTTGTCCATAAACATTCATTTCCATTGAAACCAATTTGTTACCTAAATTATTACCAATTTATTAACAAATTTGATAACTTATAACTGTGTTAAACAGGCTTAAATGTACAAAGAAACAATTACGTGACACGAACGTGAATTTCCGGGCGTGATCGGGCATGAATGACAAAATAAAATGGTGAGCATGAGTGATCGTGAATCAAACATTAAAAGTCGTGAGTGATTGGTCGTAATTACATTTTTAGTTAAATGAGTGTGCGTGATCGTGAACAAAAAGTTACTCACGCACCCACCTCTAATTTCAAATATTGTTCATACTATATTAAATAAAAAATAATTGAATAAATATATATTTCGAGGAATTGTCATGCCAAATACCATTCGTGACTAGAATATTATTTATTATATTATTAATTTGTGCCTAGCTCACTCCTGCTTGTTGCTTTAGAAAATCGTCACTCGTTTCGATTTTCAGAAGTAATATCACAAGACCTCCTGATTTTATCGATAAATTTTTATTTTGCACGAATTTTTTTGCTTAGCAACAAACACGAAAGGAGTTATAAATCCTGACTCCGAAGGAGGAGGGGTCTTACCTAATGTCAGTATGCTTGAGTGATTTTGCTTAAAAGCAAAAAGAATGAGTGCTTAAAAATAATATTTTATCTGAGAAAGTCACTGAGAAAGTCACAACGAAAATGAAACAATTTAATTACTATTATTTTATTTTTAGACGTGAAATATTAATTAACGGTCATACTGACAGTTATAAACAATAACAATAATTGTTTATTTACTTGGTAGCGGAAATTTATCGGGGTAACGGAGTTTTATCAGAATAATACTATTCCCATTGGTTGAATTTTCAAATCTGGTAAAAAACTAGTCGTTGGAATTTGTCGTAGTAACAAGCAGTCGTAATTATGATGGCAAAAATTGCCGGTAAAATTTTAGTCACTAGTGGTATTGTATGTATATATTCTTATATGAAGCAAAGCAGTTGCAGTATCATGAAAGCTACAAAAAATTCTAGTTGTTTACATGTAAAAAATTCTGCTCTCTTCTAAGGCTTGCTATTGGTGGTGGTCTTGTTACGAATGCCCGGTCAGATCTCGACCGACTTGACAAATCGCGTGGCACTAATGCTAGGGAAGTCGCCCTCAAACCTCAATACTTTTTATACCACAAAACCAAAGCCAACTTTGACGAAACATTAAAGAGGTATTAATACACATCGTATATGTTATTCTCGTCTGAAGGCTTAGTAGCAAAACAATCATGTACCTACTATAAAAATAATAATAAGTAAAAGATAAATAAATAAAAATATGAAGTCCATGAATATTATGTATATAGGGTGTTATGTAAGTAACGTGACATACGTTATCACTTAATAAACAAGGTTGCAAAGTATCGTAATCTGCAATAATTTCTTTTCTAATATGCTTGTTGAAATTCTACATGTGCTTCAAGATGGACCATTAACAATAATTTATTTGAATAAAAAATTATTTACAAATCACAGTAGTTTGAGTGAAAACAACAACATTTATTGCAAATTCAATGTCATTTATGACAACCAAGCAATACAACTTTATTTTTAGATTTTAACTTAAATTAAATAAATAATTCCAATTTTAAATGGCACAAAATTGACTCCTGTGGTGCACTCTCCACACCAGCAATGAGTGCCTGTGAGGTGACGCCTGGTAAGCGCCCGCACGGTGCAAATATTTCATCATTCCCGATATATGTGTACAAGCAGATTGGCACACCCAGCAATGGGTAATAAGCCGTGATGATATATTTATTTATTTATTTTGGTATCATAAACTTGTTTATCCGCCCTCAAAAACGGGCGCAATTTGGCTTTTATCGTCCGAGAGCTTATAAAGTTGCCAAGCAATAGTTATTCAAACGTCAAAATCGTCGTTTTTAGATAAATGTCAGATTACATAATAAATTCGATAAATCACATTTTTTGAACATCGCTGCTCGTAAAACTATTCGTATCCTTTCTCGTATACGTCTTTTCACTTCTGTGGAACCAACTTGCTCTGGGTAGCGTCAAATTCATTCAATATTTCTTTTGAATAATCGATATCTGCCATTTTTATTATACACTAAATTAAAATTTGTTATAAACAAACAATATAGCTAGAAACCACAGCATACTTAAAATTCACAACGCCAGCACATCGATACCGAATATATACCCATTGAATCTTTGAATTTCAAGAACCAAAATAAAATAAAACGTTGTGTGTACCACGGGCATAATCAAGATTATAGCACTCGGGAAAATTAAAGCTCTCCGCTACGCGTCAAGCTTTTCATTATGCCTTTAATACATAAATAACTATTATTTAACTTATTAAAAAACTGGTTCGTAATTGGTAGATTATACAGTCCTATAACTTTTACTTGACAGATTATGCAGAATATGTATATTTCAGATTATAGGTAACTTCTTTCAATTCTATTTATCATACAATGAGGCTTTACTTACATAACACTCTGTGTATACAGATATTTTCATAAGGTTAATATTTAATTTTGAGAACAACTTTGATTGTAATATTTCATTTTATCATAATATTAAACCAAATTCCGCCATTTCTCTCAATTATGCACACAGTTCCCAGTCATGTTAAATTCAATACCAGTTATAATGTTTATTACAGACGCAGTAGGCTAACCAAATAACAAAACATATTATTAATACAGAATTTATATTAAAAATAGAGATGTATAAATATTCATTATGACTACATAGCCACATGTTTGTTATTTAAATTATTTTGTGCAAATATTTTATTTAAATTCTTGACATAATTCAAATATCCGCACCTGTGCTTTTGCTTTTCAGCATTATAAATTGGATTCAAACAAATATACAACAAACTGGGAAAATAGCTGATATAATAATATGAAGTTGCATAGCATTCTCTGCTGCCATGGGACTCAGCCGTATCGCCTGGCGATCGCATGACGTAAAATTGACGTCATGAGATCGCTAAGCGATCCGGTAATGTCCCAGTACTGAGGTGTATATTTTTTCCATATTAGGGAGATGGAAAGCATTATTTTTACAGGAATATGAATTCCGTAATTTTATCGTGCCATATTTAGAAGTTTTTGAATTCTTGCAAAAGACAAAAGAAATTTGTTTACAGTTGAATCCTTTGGCAGCAAAAATTTATTAGTTTTTTGAAGATGCGCAAGAAAAATTTGATGATGGGAATAATGTTCACATTTCTCTGGAGGAAAAACTTTTTTCAATTTTGATTAGTGATGCACGACGAGGCGAGAGTAATCTCGCATCTCATCTCGTCTCGTTGTACTATGCGAGACGAGAACGAAAGCGAGATTGCAGTTTAAATATCGAGGCGAGATCGATATAACAACTGCGAGAAGCGAGAAATCTCGAAAGTAAATGAATAAACATTATGTTCGTATTGAAATAATTTGGTAACCAGAATTTAGAGTTTCGTCTCTTTATTATAGTTATACGACTGTAAATACACAGAAGACGACTGCTTGGTGCGCACTTGTCTCTTGTATTTATAGCGGGACACTCTTGCGAGAACGAGACGAGGCCCAAAAAATTGTGCGAGAACGAGATCGAGGTTACAGACCCGAAAACGATACGAGATCGATATTTCATATTTCTAATTTAGATACCATAGAAATTAATTTTATTCACAATCATTCTAGTAATAGTCGATTCCTAACCTTTAAGAAATTTGAAAATACGTCATTCCTAACTGTATTGACAAACTTTTGGGTGGGAAATAATAGATTTCACGTCCACTCCACGGATTGGAAATATTTTTGTAGGGATATAATGAAGTAGGTTAAACAAATTTTAATAGAGCTGTCCAACATATTAATAAAATTACATACATACATACATACATACATACATACATACATACATACATACATACATACATAAAATCACGCATTTCCCACTTAGTGGGTTAGCACAAACCCGAAAGAATAAAAATAACACCAACCAAAAAATAATTATTCTCTCTTTCAACAACATTCTTACTAACCTGACATCATACAACATATATTCTTCACTCTTAACATATTAAAGTGACCTATTTTCGGTAGCGTAATACCGCAACCGGACCACAATAATAGTTACAAAACAATCATCCTTCGCCACACATTCCTATCTAAGCACACTTCTTTCGCCTCGGCCACATTCATAATCGCATTCATACAAGCTCTTCTTCTCTTCCCACTCGGAAACTTTCTCTATTTTAGTACCTTATCAATCACATCCATCCACTTACACCCTGGACGGCCTCGCAATCGAACACCCTCAATTTCACCAAGATATATACGCTTTACAAGCCGTTCACTCTTCATTCTCTCCACATGACCAAACCATATCAACTCGCTCATTCCTCTTAACAACATTCTTCCTAACCATACATTCTTCATACATCAAATTATTTCCCACGCGATCCCGTCTTACATATCCACATACAACATGTAAATACTTCATTTCCACGGCAGTCACTCTCTTTTTATGCTTTCCCGTCCATGCCCAACATTCGCTTCCATAAATCAAAGCAGGCAGTAGCACTCCATTATACACACTTAACCGAGCTTCTCTAGATATGTTTACGTTTCGAGCAAACGTACCCAGAGCACCCATTACCTTACACCCCGTACTTACTCTCCTCTCAATATATCTATCAATTAAAGGTTATAATCATTGATCTAATAAGTACATATGGATGGAGTCTTGCCTATAGCCGTACACAGTGTGCTGTGTGGTTAACTTTCGAGAGAGTTAGCTATACACAAAGTCCTGCAGTGGGAGAGCGATAGAAGAACGTAGACCTTAGTCACGTGGTACGACTACCGTGTACGCTCTGTAAGGCAACAGGAAAAGTTGAATAAAATGAATAAAACTAATGATTTTTAATAAATAATTTTATGAATTATTAGTTACTTTTGTATTTTAATAGTGTAATAAGCAAATAAATATATTATTAACTGGCCAATGACTATTAAACTACTTTATTATCAAATTAAAAATTTTCTTATATTATATGCACAGCACACCTTAACCATTTTAATTTTTAGTATTCTTAATACTTTATTTATAATAATTTTCTTATTATATTTAAATAAAACAAGAAATTTCAAAAGCGCTAATACATTTATAGCGACAGTAGACCTCAGTCACGTGGTTCTCGCTCTGTCTTTATTGTACAATGTTAACCACAGACTATCCTTGTCTACGCTCCTTCCATTTACGAAGTATTTATTAGTTCTATGGTTATAATTCATTGATTAATGATAATGAAACATATCCTACCTCGGATATAATATACTATATACGTTCGGTCATGGATAATAATTTGTACACCACGGTTATGATAAGTTTTATTGTCCTCCGTATTATATTCCTTAGTTTTCTCAGGATTATAATATTTTTGCACAATCAATAACAAAATTACAGTATTACGTATATGTTACCATAAGCGCATATACCGTACGATATATGGAGCATTTTTGTATGAGAAATAGGTAATTGTCAAATAATTGATTTTTCAAATAGTCTCGGATTCTCTTTTTGCGATAAATACATAAACTTAGTGAAAAAACACAAGCATTTTGTGGAGAAAGAAAACATCAAAGGTAACCGATGGTTATCGTTATATAATTAGGTGAACAAATTTATAATCCATGTTGCTAGCCGAAATCGCTGAAATCATTTGACAATTTATGGTGTTATTGGGGGTTCTTTATAGGCCCATCGCGTTCTGAAACATCGTTATGAATGTTCCAGGGCTTCGTTAATCAAATATAACTGGCTAACGAGTAACTGCACTGTTATCAAATGAGCTTTTCGATCGCTACGTGTAATTTCGTTGAAACCGATTTAGTGGTCTGTTTAAACATGTAATAGAACAGAGCGAATTGTGTCTTTGATATACACATCCAATCGTTCCCATTTCACCAAATGATGTTGATCATGTATATTGATTCCATGATTATCTGTACGTGCATGTGAGGCTGAATCTAACGAAATCATCGAATAGAGCTACACTGCTTCGGGATATTTTGTTCACCTGAATTTTCGAACAGATATAGTCTAAAGGCTCTCCTAAACCAACGAGAAATATTAGCAACGACAGCGAAACTTTCGCTTTTCCAAATTGCCGTCGACTGAAAGTACAAAGCGATAAGTGACAGCCCCCACATTGACGCGAAATTGCAGTGATTTATTTACTTGTACAGCCGTATTCATAGTAATTCTGACGTGGTTTAAACCAGGTCTATCTTAGGTCTAAGGTTTTCCCTTATTCATAGTAACGGTTGCCTCAGACCTAGTTTAAACTTAGTCTAAAATTTAGACCGAGCGTACCCCTAGTTTAAACTAGGTCTAAGTCTTAAAATATAGTCTAATCTAAAGTCTAAAGAATATAAAAAATCTGATGTGGCCAGCACATTACCTTCCGTCAGTTCTATGTATTTTGTATAAATGTCATACAGAAAGTTCCTTGCAAAAGATAATATGTCTTGTACATTACCTTAAGGCAGTTGTATGTATTTTATACAAATTTCATACAGAAAGTTTCTAGCAAAAGATCCTATATTTCCAGTAAAATTATAACATAAACATACTGTCAACTGCACTTGACACTGACACCTTTCAATCAGAATTTTCTTAATGTAGCAGCTGTTTCCAGAGTTATAGCAAAGCTGACTAATATATATGATATTTAATTTCTTTATAATTTTTTAACTCTATGTCCATTTAATATGAAGTACAAAATGCATTCAAATCGTATAGAGAATAAATAATTCTTTAATATTTATAATAACATTAAATGTGAAAAAATGATATTTAACATCGTTTTTTCAAGAAAAACTTAAAATCTTCAAATGAGGGTACTTCCTGTTGACCAATTATAACCAAAATCTAATCAGCTCTTCACATGGATGTAACGAAGAGAAATACGAAAGAATTATAATTTTTGGAATTGTAGTATTAGAGTTATCGCATTAGAAAATTTTGTCACACACAGACACACACACACACATACATACACACACACACACACACATACAGACATCATCGTAAAAATAGTAAAATCGTATTCTAGGGACCCTAAAACGTGCTTATTCATCAAAAACACCACCGAATTTTTTGACCAAAGACAATACCTTCCTTACCTAAAGGTGACGGAAGGTAAAAAGTGTCACTCACTTATTTTAAATTCTAAGTCTTTTTCTTCAAATAAATGTTTTTTATAAGTGCCTAATTTAGCCGGAAAATGAAAATTTTGTAAATTTTAATGAAATATAAGACCCCCACTGCAATCTACAGGTAAATATCTATACTACATAACTGGAACTTTTTATAAAATATTAAAAATAAATAAATAAATAAATAAATAAATATATCATCACGGCATATTACCCATTGCTGGGTGTGCCAATCTGCTTTGTTCGCAGATATCGGTAATGATGATGACATATTTGTACCGTGCGGGCGTTTACCAGACGTCACCGCACGGACACTCATTGCTGACGTGGAGAGTGCACCACAGGGGTCAATTTTGTGCCATTTAAAATTCGAAATATTTGGCGTCGGTTGGGGTTGAACCCGGTTCGCCAGATTCGCGACCAGACACTCAGGCACGCGACCACGAGACCCCATATAAAATATTAATTATTATTTTTATGTTTCATAACCTATTTAGACAGATTAAATAAATTGTAGTTTAAAATATTTTTTGACAATATTTTTTATTGAGTAAAACCAAAAAATCGATTGATTTTGCATTGGATTAGCAAAAATCAATACCAGTTGAGGCATCTTTTGGCAATAACATGAACTATAATTTTGTAAACAATTTATAAATAATGTTATGCTTACCAAACAATTGTAATTCTGCAAAACGCACCCTTTTGTTTTTCTTTGATTCCCTTTTCACCCTTAAACTGAGTCTTTACTTATTTATACTCTTTACACCACGTATTGTTATTGTTATTATATATCAACAAAATCAGCTGACTGATTAACGGAATGTCAGATCAAAAAATTAAAAAATATCAAAAAAAGTTTCAAATAATAACTCACTTATTTTCAATTTAAATCTTTTTCTTCAAATAAATGTTTTTGAAAAGCGCCTAATTTAGCCGGAAAATGAAAATTTTGCAAATTTTTATGCAATATGAGACCCCCACTGCAATCTACAGGTAAATATTTATACTACATACCTGGAAATTTTTATAAAATATTAATAATTATTTTTATGTTTCATAACCTATTCAGACAGATTAAATATATTGTAGTTTTATTTTTTGACAATATAATTCTTTATTGAGTAAAACCAAAAAATCGATTGATTTTGCATTGAATTAGCAAAAATCAATACCAGTTGAGGCATCTTTCAGCAATAACATGAACTATGATTTTATAAACAATTTATAAATAATGATTTTTAAGTAATATTTTTTTTGGAGTTTATTTACATTTAGCCTCAAAAAAATAACAAATAATTATTTGTTAATTAATATAAACAATAATTATAATATTAAATGTCAAATGACAGTAACGATAAACAAATATATTTACAATGATCAATGGGGAAATATACAAATAACACTATTTTTTCAGATTTTATTATTTGATACAGCTATATTTTAAAATAAACCATTTCGTATTAATTGTTTTAAAATATGAATTTGTTGCTTTTTGTCGTTAGTACTAATTGCAACCAACGTTGCACATGATGTCTCTACCTATTCTCAACAAACATCTGACCTTCATCAAATCCAGTACCGTAGTTAAAAATAATTGTATTCAGAAAACATTCAATAGTTTTTTTTTGCTATTGTTTATATGTAAATCAACAAATATAACATAATTGTTTATAAAAAAACAAAATAAATGATTGAACTTTATTTTCAGAGAAGATATACTCGAGAATTGGTTAGTAAAAAATTCTTAATACGTCTTGTGTTATATTAACAAATTATTTGTGGTATGTGAAATATGAGAAGCGCCGGCGCCTAAATACCAAAATAAAAACATTGGAATTTCTTCAAATTTTGACAATATATTATGATTTTTATATTAATTATTATTATTATATGTATTCTAGGAGGTTAATAAATAAAATATTACACATATTATCAAATTTTTATATTAATAAATACGATATTTGGTTATATCCATTACAAAAGTATGTACAAAAAAGAACTTTTTAATTGTTTATGAATATTATAAACATTAATTGTTAATAATAACTTATTGTAAATATTGTACTTATAATGTAGTTTGCAGAAATAAACATATATACGAAATAAAAAAATATTTTTTTACAAAATTTTCATCAAAAGTAAATCAATTATATATCAACAGATTCAGTTTACAATGATACTAAATTGTAGCACAAAAATACTAAATTAACAATAAAATTATTGTCTTCTAGGCTATGTTCAAGAAATTCTTCCCAATATTTTGTTCTTTCACGTCATTTCTTTGAGTTCTGACTTCTGTTATGCTTAGTAGAGTCTTCGAATACAATTTGGCAACGTTTTGCAAAATTTTCTACATCGCATAGTACTTTTGAGATACATGCAGGTCGTTTTGTACGGTCCCCAAGTACCTACAACATGAAAAATGTCTTAATACTGTTAAATTATTTCATTTATTTGATATGTGTACTGACCTGCATTCTTATTTGGCTGTAATCCAAAACTGAATTAAGTAGCTAGCACATGCAAACAACCCCTGAAGTTTAGTCCTACGATATTTTATCCCTTAAACAACAATATTCTTCACAGGATAACTCCAAACATTTGTAACGTTTGCATTTAGATGAATCTTGTAATCAGCTGATTTGCAGTTCTATAAACAATGCATATGTAGTAATAACAATGCCATATAATGATTATTATTTACAAATATACATACCCTATTATTGTAATACATAAAATATTGTTTTTATAACGAGTTCCTTTCCACAAACCAGTTTTTCAAGTTTAGTAGGTACTCCAAACACAAACTGGTTTATTTTATTATCCATAACATTTTGGAAACCGGTTTATAGCACCTGAAATATAACTTATTAACATATCTGCTGTTTAAACAAATGTTTTCTTACCAAATACCACTTTGAAGTCAAATAAAAATTGCCTAAATTTGTTTTGTTGCCTGCTCTAATCATTGTAGGTACAATTGTTCAACAATTGCCGTCAGCTGTCATTTGAGATTTGAGGTTATAAATATTGTTATTAACAATTTACAAAAATTAGTTGTTATTCATTTATAAAGCATAAAATTGAAAAACATATTTAACAAATAATTTTGTAAGTTAAAATACATTTGTTTAAACAATTTATTATAAACAAAATAGTTCAGGATATTCCGTACAGATGCCAGAACATGTATTGATTTTTGATCATCCAATGCAAAATCTATGGATTTATTGGTTTTGCTCAATAAAAAAATTAAATATCCAAAAAATACTTTAAACAACAATATATTTAATCTATCTGAATGTGTTATGAAACATAAAAAAGTTAAAATACATTTGTTTAAATATTTTATTATAAACATATTAGTTCAGGATATTCCGTACAGATGCCAGAACATGTATTGATTTTTGATCATCCAATGCAAAATCTCTCGATTTATTGGTTTTGCTCAATAAAAAAATTAAATATCCAAAAAATACTTTAACCAACAATATATTTAATCTATCTGAATATGTTATGAAACATAAAAAAGTTAAAATACATTTGTTTAAATATTTTATTATAAACATATTAGTTCAGGATATTCCGTACAGATGCCAGAACATGTATTGATTTTTGATCATCCAATGCAAAATCTATCGATTTATTGGTTTTGCTCAATAAAAAAATTAAATATCCAAAAAATACTTTAAACAACAATATATTTAATCTATCTGAATGTGTTATGAAACATAAAAAAGTTAAAATACATTTGTTTAAATAATTTATTATAAACATATAAGTTCAGGATATTCCGTGCAGATGCCAGAACATGTATTGATTTTTAATTATCCAATGCAAAATCTATCGATTTATTGGTTTTGCTCAATAAAAAAATTAAATATCCAAAAAATACTTTAAACAACAATATATTTAATCTATCTGAATGTGTTATGAAACATAAAAAAGTTAAAATACATTTGTTTAAATAATTTATTATAAACATATAAGTTCAGGATATTCCGTGCAGATGCCAGAACATGTATTGATTTTTAATTATCCAATGCAAAATCTATGGATTTATTGGTTTTGCTCAATAAAAAAATGAAATATCCAAAAATTACTTTAAACTACAATATATTTAATCTATCTGAATGTGTTATGAAACATAAAAATAATTATTAATATTTTATAAAAATTTCCAGGTATGTAGTATTGATTTTTGTCTGTAGATTGCAGTGAGGGTCTTATATTTTACTAAAATTTTCAAAATTTTCATTTTCCGGCTAAACTAGAGACTTTTCAAAAATACTTATTTTAAGAAAAAGGCTCAGAATTTAAAAATATTGGGGCTTTATGGGAAACTTTCTTTGAAATTCTAAAATTTTTTGTTAAAATATTGGTGGTGTTCATGTTTAACAGTGTATAATTAAATATTTAAAAATCAGAGGGGGGTACAAGCTAGGGCAACTAAAAAATACTAGAGCCTAGCCATCAAGGCGGCAGCGCTACCGAAGTTACACATGTCTTCCGAGTGGAAAATTAGACTCATTTCTTAAGATTTTTTTTTTAATCCTGACAAAAACAATAGTTAACTAAACTCGAGTCCGTATACTTGTTTTTACGTTCCGTCACCTTTAGGTAAGGAAGGTATTGTCTTTAGAGTCCCTGGAATAAGATTTTACTATTTTTACGATGATGTATGTATGTATGTGTGTGTGTATGTATGTATGTGTGTGTGTGCGTATGACGATTTTTTCTATACTACAATTCCAAAAATTATAATTCTTTCATATTCCTTTTCTTTACATCTATGTGAAGAGATGATTCGATTTTGGTTATAATTGCTAAACCGGAAGTACCCTCATTTTAAGATTTTAACAGTTTTTCTTGAAAAAACACTGTTAAATATCATTTTTCCATATTTAATGTTATTATAAATATTAAAGAATATTTTATTCTCTATACGATTTGATTACATTTTATACTTCATATTCAATGGATATAGAGTTAAAAAATTATAAAGTAATTAAATTTCATAAAGCAGCCGCAGCTATGCTATATAATTATGGATACCGCTGCTATATTAAGAAAATGCTGATTGACAGATGCCAGTGTCAAATGCAATTGACTTGTTTGTTATAATTATACTGCATGAAATTTATAAAAAATACATAGAACTGACAGAAGGTAGTACTTGAAACATGGAACCTTGAGCAAGAAACTTTCTGTATGGAATTTGTATGTACAAAATATATGGAACTGACGGAAGGTAATGTGCTGGCCACATCAGATTTTTTCTTCTAAAATTTTCCATGGAATACTTATTCTTTTTACTTTCCGTCACCTTTAGGTAAGGAAGGTATTGTCTTTGGTCAAAAAATTCGATGATGAGTTTTTAATCAATAAGCACGTTTTAGGGTCCCTAGAATACGTATTTACTATTTTTACGATGTGTGTGTGTGTGTGTGTGTGTGCGTGTGCGTGTGCGTGTGCGTGTGCGTGTGCGTGTGCGTGTGCGTGTGCGTGTGCATGTGCGTGTGCGTGTGCGTGTGTGTGTGTGTGTGTGGATGTGTGTGTGTGTGTGCGTGTGTGTGTGTGTGTGTGTGTAACAAAATTTTCGTCTGCGATAACTTTAATACTACAGTTACAAAAATTATAATTTTTTCGTATACTTCTTCGTTACATCCATATGAAGAGCTGATTAGATTTTGGTTAGAATTGGTCAACCGGAAGTACCATCATTTGAAGATTTTAACAGTTTTTCTTGAAAAAATTATGTTAAATATAATTTTTTCACATTTGATGTTATTATAAATATTGAAGAATATTTTATTCTCTATACGATTTGACTGCATTTTATACTTAATATTAAATGGATATAGAGTTAAAAAATTATAAAGAAATTAAATTTCATAAAGTAGCCATAGCTATGGAAACAGCTACTATATTAAGAAAATTCTGATTGAAAGATGTCAGTGTCAAGTGAAATTGACTTAGTGTGTTTGTCTTATAATTTTAATGGAAATATAGGATCTTTTGCTTTCTGTATGGAATTTGTATAAAATACATACAACTGCTTTAAGGTAATGTACAAGAAATAATAATAATAATAATAAATCTTTAATTTCTACAGATAGATTACACTGTATATAGAAAACGTCTCAAAATAATAATTTTCTGTATGAAATTTGCATAAAATACATGCAACTGCCGGAAGGTAATGTACAAGAAATCGAATATTTACTTTAGCAAGGAACTTTCCGTATGAAATTTGTACAAAATACATAGAACTGACGGAAGGTAATGTGCTGGCAGATTTTTTTAAATGTATCAATATTCAACAGTATTCTTTGACAGCCTTGACATATCTGGCAGTGTTAATGAACAGGTACAAAATATATCTTCGGGAGTGAAAAAAAAATCTTATATGCAACACGAGATGTAGGTACATTTGACCACTCTCGAAATTATTTGCTAGCCCTCGCTATCGCTCGGGCGCAAAATCATCCTCGATTAGTAAATGGTACCTACATCTCTTGTAGCATAAATAACTATTACCTAGCAATCAATGCCAATAAATATAAAATAATTGTCTAAAGTAACATCAGATTTACTTCTGATGACAAAGCTATTGGCAGAGCCCTATTATTGATTCGTGTATGGTGTCAGAATTAATGAATTTATGTATAAAAATATGAAGTGATGAATCAACAACAAGAAACATTGTCAATCCGTCACCATGACACAAGCAGCGAATAGATATTGATGACATTTCAAAAGAAACAGATTTAATAAAGAAAAGGCGAACTGTGCATTCAGAATTGTCACAGCCAACTTTGCGATAGCGGGGAGGCAAAACAGCATCCATTTTGCATTGTCGAATCTGATGTTTTGTCATTAATTACATTTGACACTTGAATTGTTCCGAGGTTTTGTTGTTTTTTAACTCTCTTTTTCGCACGCGGATAAAAATTGGACCGCATTTTTTGTCAAGTTTTGTCAAGCGGGAAAAAAGTTTTGCATTCGCAAAAAGTTCAATACATGTTTTTCATGGAATGAATGGGAAAATGACAATGCAGTTCACAGTGGGGTCTTTCAAATCGTTTGCTTAAGCGTAGAGGCATTATTTGCTTTTTTTTCTTTTATTATAATTATATTTACATTTGAAATCTGTAACACACATATTTATACAGAAGGTTAAAAACAACCATAATCCAAAAATTGTAAATATGAGTTACATACAGCGATTTGGAATTTCAAACCTATGAATGCCACTACCGTCACTAAAAATGTATAATACATTTTTTAACTACAGGGTGTTCATTAAAATTCCTAACTCGGAGTAGGCTATGAACAGAGAAACGTAAGTCTGATCATTATTCAGTTCAAAAGCCAAGATGTCAAAGTTGATCTTGAAATGTAATTTTAAGGAGAAAAAACAATATAGGATACAGTATATTGGCATTCGCCGTTTTCTAATTTATTTCCATATCTAAAAAAAGATTCAAGAAGAAAAACTTTGATATTTTAGATAACTTTTTTGACAATATGTCATGTCAAATTGACATTTAATTAAATATTTTTAAATTGATATACGTTTCTTTGTTCATAGCCTACTTCGAGTTAGGAATTTTTTTGAACACACTGTATATTGTTAATATTGATGTATTATTAAGGCCCGCTCCCACCACCTCTAGCTAAAAAGAACGCGGTGATGTTTTGTGGAAGACAAAAACGCTCGTGCGTGACCAGGGCCTGATTTAGGTATCGTGCGCCCTAGGCAGCGGGCGTTTTCTGCGCCCCCAAAATTTGTGCGCCCTAGGCTGCAGGCTAGGCAACCTATCCGGTAATTAGGCACTACCTACTGTTTGTCACTCAAATTTGTATTATGCAAATAAAAGTATGTGGTCTCCTTAATATTCAGTTCAAATATAAAACAGAAAGTATTTAACTCAATGTTCATAAAGATGAAAAATAATGTATTACTCTTTCCCTACTTTTTGACACTCAAATTTGTATTCTGCAAATAAACGTGTATGGTCTCCTAAATATTCAGTTCAAATAAGAAGCAGAAAGTATTTAACTGAGTGTACATAAAGATGAAAAATATTGTATTGCTATTCCCCTACTGCTTGTCACTCAGATTTGTATATTGCAAATGAAAGTATATGGTCTCCTAAATATTCATTTCAAATTTGAAGCAGAAAGTATTTAACTGACTGTACATAAAGATGAAAAATAATGTATTACTCTTCCCTACGGCCTGTCAGTCAAATTTGTATTCTGGAAATATATTTACATGGTCTCCTAAATATTCAGTTCAAATAAGAAGCAAAACGTATTTAACTGAGTGTACATAAAGATGAAAAATAATGTATTACTCTTCCCCTACTGCTTGTCACTCAGATTTGTATATTGAAAATGAAAGTATATGGTCTCCTAAATATTCATTTCAAATTAGAAGCAGAAAGTATTTAGTGAAGTGTACATATAGATGATAAATAATGTATTACTCTTCCCCTACTGCCAGGGCCTGGTTTAGGTCATCGTGCGCCCTAGGCCCTAGGCTGCGGACTTCTGTGTGCCCCCAAAATTTGTGCGCGCTAGGCTGCAGCCTTGTCAGCCTATCCGGTAATTAGGCCCTGTGCGTGACACTGTCAAATGACAAATTTATAATTGGAAAGTAAAACATGTACTTTCAAGGATACTAAACATTTTTGTAGAACTGTTTATTGCAAAAAGTATCTTAGTCACAAGTCATTTTAAAGTTTGTTCGTTTCTACAAAAACGTCCTACAAAAATGTCGAAGTATTATATTATTGTTTATCAATGTTTATTTTTCTATTTATTAACATCCAGTAAATAAGTTTCTAATATTTAAACATGATCCTGAGGTAAATAAGGTACAGAAATCTATAAAAGTAAAGAAGCTAGAAAGTTATTTCTTTGATTTTATCAAATTGAAAAAATCTGACTATGGTTCTTATGACTCAGAATTCCTTACATGTAGGTAATATATACATATATCTCTTTTGCACGACAATAATTGTAGTCTACAACAAACTGTGATTATTGATCTAAACTTTTTTTTCACCTGAACCACGGATATCAGTTCGGTAAATTTTAAAACGCACATGATCTTTTCTTGGACAGATATAATTGATTAACAAATATTCACAGATGTGTAACTTTAAACCTTAGATTAAGAAATATATAATAAGAATAAACATCAAATTATGATGCTTCATTGAAAGTGACTACCAAATTTTTAGATTAAAAATTGAACAGAGCTTAATCAAAACGAATGTAACCTTTCTGTAATCCTGTACTGTCAAAATTTATTATTAAATTACCGGTACAACTTTGCCGCTACATTCTTTCCAATTTTAAATTTGCTATTCGATCCTCCGTTAGAAAATTCATTATGTTTTTTGCATGTTATTTCAGACGGAATTAGAAAGTATGTCAGTGTTAAAAAGTGACAGCAATACGCGCACTGACAGTGTTTGTCCTATAATTATATCGTCCAATTTATTTCAAACAACTGGAAGCAAAAACTCTTAAGATATTTCTCTTACAGGGATGTCACATTCTTCTCGAGCCTAGGTTAGCTTTGTCCAACAAAATTATGTGGGAATATTTGGCAAGCGGTGTTAGTAGATGGAGACAATGGTATTTATATGCAATATATATATTGTTTTTCAACATATGATTCACCTGCATTTTGGAATTTGTTTTAAATAATTTTATAGTGAAGTGGAAGTCATGAATTTATTTTCAGTATCGTAAAGATTTTAATATATACAAGGTGTTTCACGAAATAATGTCATTACTGTTGCATAATATATTTAAATAGTTTCAAACTAAAAATACTTAAATATATATCAGATCTTCTCTCAAACAAGCAATGGCATCAAATAATAATAACATAATAAAAATATAATACCATACTGTTAAATGTGCTTTAACAGTACTGTATGCTCAACCAATATATGCGTCACAACAGCCACGGCCGTTATTTTTTATAACAGTACTTTAGGCGATTTCGGGCGACAACCGTTCACTTGCGGTATGTTGCGTTCAGGTACGTTCACACATTCGGGCGCTAGGAACAACATACCCGGTATGCTTGGATCAGTGCTCACAGCTGAAGGGGTTTGCGAGTCGGGTCAGCTCTCTGTTCACTATTTCTATCTCTTTATATCATGTCTTTTTTTGAAATGTCAAAAGTCAAAACAGTCGGAGTCATGGTCTTATGTCAAACAGGGTGACATTATTTTCATTGACTCTTTTTTGGACAAATATGGAAAAAAAACTATCTTTCTCCGTTAATGCATTTTAATTGTCAGACACTATTTTTGACAGTTTTAAATGTCGCAGAATATACATAACCACCAAGCACGGTGTCAACAAGTGAACCAACGATTTTTGGCGCCACCAATAACCATATCATACCGTAACTAACCGAAAGTAATCTGAAGAAGTGAACGGGTATGTCGCCCGAAATCGCCTTATTATTAAAAATCATGTGTTCCTAAAAACATCACAGCATCATGACACTGTTATGAAGAGCTGTCACCTGTCAATATACCATGGAAAATAGAATTTTCAGAAGATATTTTATGTTATTATGAAAAATACTGAACATCGCACGGCTGATATGCAAATAACTGACTCGGTTGATTGTAAAATCTCGGCTGTCGCCTCGATTTTACAATATTCAACCGCGTCTGTTATTTGCTTCATATCAGCCTTATGACGTTAATAACTATAAATAAACTAGGTTCATAAGGTACAAAAAATGCAAATTTAAGCATATACATCATTATAAAATAAATCGGCATTCAGATACATCAAGTGGATATCTAGAAGCAAGCCTGGGTACATGGAATGGTACACGAGAGAGTAAATATGGTCTATCGACGTTGTTGTGGAGAATTAACCATTAACAGGTATTAAGAATGTGCTCAATGAAATTAAAGTTATAAGTAAATGTAACGCCTAAATCTTTAATAGAGTTTAATCGCGTAGATTAGAGTGATATAACATAAGAATTTACGATGTAATTAATTTTACGTGTATATGTTATTATATAACATTTACTAATGTTTAAGTTAAGTTTATTATCTTTGCTCCATGAGAGAAGGATATTGATATTATTTTGTAAGGTAAAAGAAAGCAGTAATTCATTTATGAATAAAATAAATAACAGGGGACCTAAGTTGGGGCCCTGGGGTACACCAGAAGTGGCAAAAAATTTAAATGATGAAAAACCATTGTAGAGCACGTAGCAGGATTGCTGAGACAGATAGGACGCTAAAAGAGATAATAATGCAGAAGAACCACCGAAAGGACTAATTTTAGATAGAACTTAATTGAGCAAAAATAAGCCCAAAAAGAAGACCTTACCTTACAAAAATTGATGGTTACTCTATACTGGATTCCATACGATTAAGGGTCAAACTTAGATGAAACAGAACGGAACGTAAAAATTTCCTGTGGTGATTTTCTTGGCGACTTTTGTCACCCCTGTTTTGGGAATAATAATGGGACGCGGCACGTTGCCAGCAGCGAATAGAAAAAACTCCGATGGCCGTCAAGCAGTAGTAGGATTCGTCATCCGCATCGTATAAAAAGAAACGAAACGAAAACAGAAAGGCCGTCCGTGAAACACGGCTTGTGCGATTCGCTAATTACTTCGTATTTCGTTGTTTACAAAAGAAACAACCACAAATGTGGCCAGTGACTACGCGCAAGCTTCCTGCACTGCTGCATTTTTGTGACGACCGCATATTTTAATGTAAACACACTGACCGTATTTTTTAATTGCCACGGGAATATTTTCCCGTATTTGCAGTTTGTTCCTGATGTAAATTATTTCGTAAAATTACAAAACGAAATGGATCTGTTTCATGTTTTTATTGTCCCCAAAAAATAAATTATGTGTTTCGGCCATTATAATAATAGTTTAGTGACATTTTTATTAGGTAACTTATGTTTAGGAATATAATAAATTTAATTTATGGAAAATTACACCTATTAAATGTAACACGAGACTTGGCTCGGACCGAAAACAATATCAGATCGGAATCGCAGGGACATATTTGCCAAAAAATTTCAACATATACGACAAGAATTAATTAATTAACTCTAAAAAATCTTACGATGTCGATTATTTTTCTTTTCACGCCTATAAATGCATTGTTTCTAGCAGTTTTCGTTTTCTATATGTTGTGTGATTGCTTTCAAAACTGAAAGATGAATGAATATATATAACATTAAATTGCTGTCAGTCAACAATAAATTTTTATCTGTCAAGTTAAAATTGTCAATGGGAAGAGATACCAACATACTAATATAAAACACCAAGTAATATTTATATATTACAAGTCGCATTTTTTAAAAATCTAACACAATAGACCTTTTCAATTTATTGGCTATCCCTCGCGGACACTCATAGCTGGCGTGGAGAGTGCACCACAGGGATCAATTTTGTGCCACTTTCACCTTCCGTCTCCTTTAGGTAAGGAAGGTATTGTCTTTGGTCAAAAAATTCGGTGGTTTTTTTGATGAATAAGCACGTTTTAGGGTCCCTAGAATACGATTTTACTATTTTTACGATGGTGTGTGTGTGTGTGTGTGTGTGCGTGTGTGTGTGTGTGCGTGCGCGGGTGTGTGTGTGCATGCGCGGGTGTGTGTGTGTGTGCGTGCGCGAGTGTGTGTGTGTGTCTGTGTGTGATGTGTGCGATGTGTGTGATGTGTGTGTGTGGTGTGTGTCTGTGTGTATGTGTGTGTGTAACAAAATTTTCGTCTACGATAACTTTAATACTACAATTCCAAAAATTATAATTCTTCCTCTTCGTTGCATCCATATGAAGAGCTGATTAGATTTTGGTCAACCGGAAGTACCCGTATTTCAAGATTTTAACAGTTTTTCTTGAAAAAACGAAGTTAAATATCATTTCTTCACATTTAATGTTATTATGAATATTAAAGAATATTTTATTTTCCATATGATTTGAATACATTTTATACTTCATATTAAATGGATATAAAGTTAAAAAATTATAAAGAAATTAAATATCTTATATTAGCCAGCTATGCTATAACTCTGGAAACAGATGCTATATTAAGAAAATTCTGATTGAAAGGTGTTAGTGTCAAGTGCAGTTGGCAGTATGTTTTTGTTATAATTTTACTGGAAATATAAGATCTTTTGCTAGAAATATTTCTGTATCGAATTTGTATAAAATACATACCAATGCCTTAAGGTAATGTACAAGAAATATAATCTTTTGCAAGGTACTTTCTGTATGACATTTATACAGATTCCCCAGATTCGCGACCTGACACTCAGGCACACGGCCACGAGACCCCATCAATGTATTTTGATCTTTGAAAATACCAGGCGTCACCTCACGGGCACTCATTGCTGGCGTGGAGAGTGCACCACAGGCGTCAATTTTGTGCCATTTTTGTTTTAAATTGGAAATATTAGGCGTCATTCGGGATCGAACCCGGTTCCCCAAATTCACGACCAGATACTCAAGCACACAATCATAATCCTTATAATATATTATTTTTAAAAATGTTGTTTTCCAAAACAATTATTTATTTTCTTAAAGACATACTTCGCAGTGAAGTTAATACGTAGTCTTGCACTTGTTCTTTATTTAGTTGTTGATTACAGAATTTGAATTCACAATCTTTCATTAACTAGAAGAGTTAATACTGTTCTTATTAAATAGAGTTTACTATCTCAGCTTCTTTGTGATATATTTGTTGTTTGTATCTGCGCTGTATAAATTTCCTTTTTTGGAGCACAA
>OY720457.1:60619966-60909966 GCA_963082715.1 Harpalus rubripes | reverse complement strand
TCATTGTAAAGAACGAATGTCATCATTTTCATTTTATTTTGTGAGAAGGAAGTTTGGGTAACGACGCGCAGCGGAGTTGCTCTACCCCTCGAATAAAAAAATCTGATGTGGCCAGCACATTACCTTCCGTCAGTTATATAAGAGAAAATTCTACCGATTTCTCACACAATTCAATAATCAATATGTGTATCTGCAATAATAACCGAGAGAAAGAGTGTATTCACCTTTTTGTAAAAAATATGGAATACCTCGAAAAAGAAAAGAGATATCGACCTGTGGTTTTAAAATCTTAAATCTACACTCTTCAAACTAATTAAACACAAATATTCAGAATTTTAATTTTTTTTAAATTTCGACGCTTTTTTAAACCACACCACCCTTATACCCAAAAATGGGTGTGTGGTACACCTTCAACGACCTCACCAGTAAATTCCTCGTACCAAAAACCATAAGTATACAAATTTTCATCAAAATATTCCAACGGATACATTTATTATTAAACATTCTTTAAAATCGTCCAAAACTGAAAAAATCGCAAGGGGTACACCTTAGATTTTTTGCGATTTTTTGCCATTTTCAGACTTTTCCTGCTGGAGATTGCAATAGTTGTTCAAAAATTATGAAAATTGGTATGCTTATGTAATTTTGCTCGTAGAATCTAATGGTGATATCGCCAGCGCTGTATAATTGACCATTTTTGGGATATGACCCAAAAATGGGCATTTCTGAGCAAAGTTTTGAGGACGAATATCTCGGACACGAAAAAAGATCTCGACCTGTGGTTTTGAAATCTTAAATCTACACTCTTCAATCTAATTAAATACAAATTTTCAGAATTTTAATTTTTTTAAAAATTTCGACCCTTTTTTAAACCACACCACCCTCATACCCAAAAATGGGTGTGCGGTACACCTTCAACGACCTCGCCAGTAAATTCCACGTACCAAAAACCATAAGTATACCAATTTTCATCAAAATATTCCAACGGATACATTTATTATTAAACATTCTTTAAAATCGTCAAAAACTGAAAAAATCGCAAGGGGTACACCTTAGATTTTTTGCGATTTTTGGCCATTTTCAGACTTTTCCTGCTGGAGATTGCAATAGTTGTTTAAAAATTATGAAAATTGGTATGTTTATGTAATTTTGCTCCTAGAATCTAATGGTGATATCGCCAGCGGTGTATAATTGACCATTTTTGGGATATGGCCCAAAAATGGGCATTTTTGAGCAAAGTTTTGAGGACGAACATCTCGGACACGAAAAGAGATCTCGACCTGTGGTTTTAAAATCTTAAATCTACACCCATCACACTAATTAAATACAAATTTTCAGAATTTTAATTTTTTTAGAACATTCGACCCTTTTTTAAATTCTACCAATAAACAGCTTTTTATCAGGTTATAGTTCCCGGAATCGATATTTTAAGAATGCATGTGGTAAACAGGGGAGATCCTTAACCTATGAAAAAATTTAAAAATTTAAAACAGGTTAGAAATTTGACGTAGTTAACAAACTGAGTAGAGTCCTACTTTGAACACATTTCCACTTTACCTTTGACGTTTAAATCAAATTATTATTCCTTGGTTTATAAGTTAAGTCCATGTTTTTGTATTTTGCAAAAACATAAGTGAAGAACATAAATCTTTCAGACAGGCATTATTTAGAAAGAAACATAATTATCAAATAAATTACTCTTATTTTTTCAATTAAAATGTGTCCATAAATATTTCATGTTGCACGCCTAAGCATGCGAAATGCCATGAAGTTATCTGCAAGTAATATTATATCAGACGGCTCACAAATGACCTTGAATAGTCATCTTTCGTGAATAATAGTTTATTGAATATTTCGTGATATTTTTAAATTCTTTAATCACGTGACTTTTTCACAAATTTCAATATTTAATTGAGAATATAATTCATGAGTCACGTGACAGATTTTCCGCCAATCAACATTCAGAATCTCCCTGGTTACATGTCTATCACAGCGATGATAAAAAACAAAGAAATTATCACCGTATTTACCGTTACTAAGGGATTTGTTTTCTTTATTTGACACTGACAGTTAATTTTCAGTATAAAAATGTGCTATAATCGTTAGGTTGATATCAACAACGATGAAAATAATAAGGCCACTGTCAAATTAACAATGTTGTAATACAAAATATTAAAAGTTAGGTTAGCAACACACACAATGTGTCACAAAAATTCATTATATTCTCTCATTAAATATAAGCTCGTGATATGATTAATAATCGAAGATATTGCTCGTCAAACCGAAGCAGCACATATCACTCGTCCTTCGGACTCGTGAAATCTGCAACTCGGTTTCACTCGAGAATATCATCGATGATAATCATATCACTTGTTATATTACGTATGAAAATATCTAATGGATATTTCGTGATGTTTTCAAATTTCAATCTCTTTAAAGAACAATATCTTTTAAAATTTAGTACTTAGATGTGATATAAAAATTCTTGCAACAGTCCTATTACTGCAAGGGTCATATGGCCGTGTGCCTGAGTGCCTGGTCGTGAATCTGGAGTTCAGGGTTCGATCCCATCGATGACAAAATTATTTGGAATTTTAAATAGCACAAAAGTGTACATTCTTAACACCAGCAATGAATACCTGTGAGGTAACGTCACCCAGCAATGGGTAATATGCCGTGATGATATATTTATTTATAAAGGGTTTTTCAATAAGGGCGGGTCGATGTTGGCAGGCTGTGGCGGCTTTGTTGTTTTGATGGCGTCTGTCAAATCAGTTGTTTATTATTCTGTCACAGATGCCAAATCACCATGGCAAGTTACACGATTGAGCAGCACTTCCAAATGATAAAACTGTATTATCAAAATGAATGCTCGTTAGTGAAAACGTTGCGCGCGTTGCACCCATTTTACGGCAGACGCGGTGGCCCTTCAAAGTCGACTCTCCAACGTTTGGTAGCCAAATTCGAGACGACCGGTTCGGTAAATAATCAGCCAACACCCGTACGTCAAAGGAACGCCAGATCGGCCGAGAACATTACCGCGGTCCGAGAAAGTGTGCAGGAGAACCCGAGGCAATCAATTCCTCGCCGTGCACAAGAACTCGGCCTTTCGCAGACTTCAACTTGGCGAATTTTGCGTCGGGACTTGGGCCTACACCCGTACAAGATCCAACTGACCCAGGAGCTCAAAGTTAATGACAATAGATAACGCCGTTTGTTCACTGACTGGGCTTCGGAGCGTTTGGAAGAGGACCCCAATTTTGGCCGAAAAATCATCTTTAGCGATGAGGCGCATTTTTGGATGAATGGCTATGCTAATAAACACAATTGCCGTATATGGGACGACACCAACCCACACGAGGTTCACCAGGTCGGAATGCATCCACAAAAAGTTACCGTTTGGTGCGGATTTTGGGCCGGCGGGGTCATTGGTCCGTACTTTTTTAAAATGACGTTGGTGAGGCCATCACCGTCAATGACGAGCGCTACAGAACGATGATAGATTTCTTTTTTCCCAAATTGGATGATATGGAGGTAGACGACATGTTTTTCCAGCAGGACGGCGCTACGTGCCACACAGCGGACGCCACAATGGACCTTCTGCATGAACGATTTGAGGGTACGGTTATCTCTCGCAGAGGTGACGTGAATTGACCACCAAAATCGTGCGATTTGACCCCACTAGACTTTTTCTTGTGGGGTTTTCTGTAGTCGCAGGTCTATGCCAATAAGCCGCAATCGACGGACGCCCTTAAAGTTAACATTACCAATGCCCTCGCTCAAATTCAGCCGGATCTATGCGTAATTGAAAATTGGACCACTCGGATCCGTGCCACCGTGAGAAGCCGCGGCGGACATTTGAAGGATATTCCATACATAATGGCATACATGGGCCTTTCAAATAAAAAAGAATTTCGTTAATACCTCACACACATCTTGTTTCATTCTATTTCAACATCGACCCGCCCTTATTGAAAAACCCTTTATTTATGTTACAAATTATATTATCTAAGCCACTCAAATTCTTGCTTATTAACCAAGTATGCTAATTATTGATTCATCTCTGCTCTTATACTAAAAAATTGACTCTTCCACCTCGTCATTTCCCCATAAATGAAACAACAGCCCTCCGTTGAGGGTAGTGAGATTATCAGGTCGGGAGGAAGCCTCCTACTCTCTTCGTTCGATCTCTTGTGCTTCGGGCGCTCGTTGTGTTATTGAGCTATAAATTAGCAGCAAACAATCGCGAACATTACCATGGGAAGGGGTAGCAGCAGCCGATAACGCTGCGACTTGGCTCTGCTATTGATGCTTTATGTAGCCAACGGTAAACAAACCCTAGCGAATTCGTCATCGAATAATAGGATACAATGAGAAAATGGATAAGATAGATCATTGTTTTTTAGGACATCAATTCGTAATTTGATGGAAATTAAAGAATTGTTTTCAAGAAGAGTATATTAAAACATAAGTTGTAGAAGGTACGAATTACAAATTCGCTCACGAGCGCGCAGCGGTGAGTGGCCGAATGAAGGAATGGTTGAATTGCTTTCTGTAACGCGTGTTTCATCTATATAGTTTTTCTGTTGAGGCTTCCTTTATATTATTTTTTTAATAAAAATCCGTGACAATTTCCATTAAGGGAACTTTTTGGCAGAATTATTACGTGACATTGATTTGTGTTTTTTACCTTCCGTCACCTTTAGGTAAGAAAGGTATTGTCTTTAGTGAAAAAAATCGATAAGTTTTTAATCAATAAGTACGTTTTAGGATCCTTAGAATACGATTTTACTATTTTTACGATGATGTCTATATAAACTATTATTCACGAAAGATGACTATTCAAGGTCATTTGTGAGCCGCCTGATATAATATTACTTGCAGATAACTGCATTGCATTTCGTGTGCATAGGCGATAGGCGTGCAAGATGAAATATTTATGGACACATTTTAACTGAAAAAATAAGAGTAATTTATTTCAAAATTATGTTTCTTTCTAAATAATGCCTTTCTGAAAGATTTATGTTCTTCACTTATGTGTTTGAAAAATACAAAAACATTGACTTAACTTGTAAACCAAGGAATAATAATTTGATTTACACGTCAACGCCACTGGGTAAATATTAGCACAGAGGGCAGTGTAGTAGATAATTAGGTATCTGTAACTTTACGACATACGTTATCATTATTTAGAGTGTGTTAGAAAGTAATGCCACTATTGACGTATATCTGTCACACCACATAAATTAAATAGACCTAGGTCATATAATCTTTCTCTTTCTAATACAAAATGTTGCTAAGCTACTGCTATAAAGTGATGTGTATTCTTTCTTCGAACAAATTATCTTGAATAGTCATCTTTCGTGAATACTAGCATATATGTATGTATGTGTGTGTGTGTGACGATTTTTTTCGGATCGCATAACTATAATACCACCGTTCCAAAAATTATATTTTTTTCGTATTTTTCTTCTTTACATCCAAATGAAGAGCTGATTATATTTTGGTTATAATTGGTCGACCGGAAGTACACTAATTTGAAGATTTTAACAGTTTTTGTTGAAAAAAATGCTGTAAAATGTCACTTTTTCACAATTAATTTTATTATAAATATTTAAGAATATTTTATTCTCTAGAGGATTTGATTACATTTTATACTTCATATTCAATAGATATAGAGTTAAAAAATTATAAAGAAATTAAATTTCATAAAGCAAGCGGTTGTGCTATAAACTTGGAAACATCTCCTACATTAACAAAATTCTGATTAACAAATGGCAGTGTCAAAGTGCAATTTACAGAATATGCGTACTAGAATGTGACATTCTAATTCCGAAATAGAGAAAAAATATACCTATGGCGCTCGAAATCCATTACATAAGCATTTAACATGGGAAAACAGTTTTGCTTGAGCGTTGCTTCTCAAATTATTAAAAAATTATTTCAAATAAAAGTTGTAGATCATTAATTTTGCATTTGAATCAAGGTTTTTTAAAGTTGTCTGAGATTTTTCTCACATTTTACGTCTATTTTTTTGGTAAGAAACGCCATGGATCTCATCTGTTCTTACTACGTGCAGATCCCCATTGCGTATATCTTCCATCTCTTTAAATTGAAAAGGTCTATTACTAAACATACGAAATGAATTTTGTTTACTAATTTATAAGTAGAATTTTATGCTCTACAACTTTTATTTGAAGAATTTGTTTCTATAATAATTTGGGGGGCAATACGTAAAGAAAAACTGTTTTACCATATTAAATGCACCTGGTAAAACGTATGTAGGTATTTTTTAACATCGGCCGTAAGTGGCATTACTATTTAGTTCATTCTTTAGATAGATTAAGAAGGTATAGTGTGTTTTCAATTTTCATTATTTGAATCTTGCTGGAAAAAAACTAATATATGTTGTGTACATCCCCTTAGTTTCTGTCTCGTTCCACCCCTTACGTCTGACGTATTTCGCTGTCCAATTAACCTGAGGTAAACATTAGCTGGGTGGTAGTCTAGTCGTGGTGTTTTCCCGCGTTGAGCGATGACACGAGTCGTTCGGAAGCAGATAAAGGGTTGGCTACATCAATCGGCTAACAGAATATTGATTATCTGCACTTAATGTTATCTATAGTGGTGTTGTTTGCTCTCCCACACAGTAGCAATTTGCTATTTGTTTGTTCACCTGCGCTAGAACAATGGGGTTAACTAAGAAAGTTGCAGCATTTCCCAAAGAGCAAGAGAAGTCGATGTTTTACATTAATCTTCTGGTATCTTTTTATCTACCGTCACCGTTAGGTAAGGACGGTATTGTTTTTCGGTAAAAAAATTCGGTGCAGAGTTTTTTATGAATAAGCACGTGTCAGTATACCGTGAGTATTTTTTAACGTGAAACATAGGATTTTCAATTTCCATAATAACCAAATGACAGCAATATATAAGAGCGTTCCATTTAAAATAGGACATAGGCTGTCATTGTCAAGTGAATATAGGGTTGTATTGTTACTTTCAATTTAAAAATAATAACAAAAGTGCAAATAATTCAATGGTATAATGCAGACGTTAGCCTCAGACAGATATCCGATTTATTTCGTAAATTATTTTCTGGTCGACCAACACCAAGTGCTTCAACTATATTACGAATTGTTAACAATTAAGAAAACAAGACGAAATCATGTTTTAACGGAGGTGAAAATAGCCGAAATTATTACGCTCGAAATAATAATAGATTATCTACGAAAACGATAGGGCAAGCTGCAGGTATATGCAAAATCAGTGTAAATCGTTTACTAAGGAAAGAACATTTTAAATCGTATCACTTTCAAAACTGTCTAGAATTGGTTGTGGGATGTGGGTAACAGTGAACATTTATTAAATGTTTTTATTTCTTGCAATCTTTTTCATTTCTAAAATGATTAAATCAAAATACATATTTTATTTGCTATGTTCCATTTTAAATGGAACGCTCTTATACATTGCTGTCATTTGGTTACCATGGATATGACAAATCCTATGTTTCAAGTTAAATAAAACGCACGGTATGTGTATGTATGTATGTATGTATGTATGTATGTATGTATGTGTGTGTGTATATGTATATGTATATGTGTGCTTGTGTATGTGGTGTGTGTGTGTGTGTGTGTGTGTGTGTGTGTGTGTGTGTGTGTGTGTGTGTGTGTGCGTGTGACAAAAAAAATCCAATGCGATAACTCTGATACTACAATTCCAAAAATTATAATTCTTTCATATTCCTCTTTGTTACATTCATATGAAGAGCTGATTAGATTTTGGTTGTAATTGGTCAGCCGGAAGTACCGTTATTTGAGGATTTTATCAGTTTTTCTTCAAAAAACGATGTTAAATATAATTTTTTCACATTTAATGTATAAATATTGAAGAATATTTTATTCTCTCTGATTGAAAGATGTCAGTGTCAAGTGCAATTGACAGTATGTTTGTGAAATACTTACTGGAAATATAGGATCTTTTGCTAGAAACTTTCTGTATGGAATTTGTATTCGTATAAAATACATACAACTGCCTTAAGGTAATGTACAGGAAATAGAATCTTTTGCAAGTTTCTGTATGACATTTATACAAAATACATAGAACTGCATTAAATAGTTTCTTTCATTATATAAAGATATCAACACGGCATATTACCCATTGCTGGTTATGCCAATCTGCTTTAACCGCATATATCGGTAATGGTGATGACCTTATAGGCACTCATTGACGGAGTGGAGAGAGATGTCTTTTTAAAATAATAAATTAAGTGGTCTGCTTCACGATAAAATATTTATCCTCGCAGCCTTACACAATCACTAAAGCTTTACTAAACGATTTTGGATGGGATGTTGTGGACCATCCACCACACAACCCTGTTCTGGAACCGTCTGATTTTTCATTTCTTATTTCATTTACATAAGAATCTGCCAGGGAAAAGTTTAAAGACGAAGATAAGATAAAAGAGAATCATGTAAAATTAGTGAAAATAATATCTTTTATCGATTTTTGGTAGACTACCTATCTTTAATTTTTGAACGGCTCTCGTACAATGCAACCGTAATCTGTCGTTTTGTAAAACGTCTAGCCAGATTGTAAAACATCGCTTTGTCAATGAAGGTTTGACAATCTAGCCACATTTTTCATAAATAACTATTATTTAAATACAAAGACTATAATGTGGGTTTTTTAAGCATAATTCTATACTTCTCTTTCCTAAAGTAGGGAGAAGTATGTTACAAAATAGTATAAAAAATTATAATCGTCTGTATATATTGTGAATCGTAAAAGAAAGGAAAAAGTTTAAAAATATGACTGAGTCTTTCTTGTGTTAGTTTTACAATGTAGTAGAATTTAATTAAAACAATTTGCAAGTAAACACGTACATTTTTTTGCAGAAGTTTAGGTAATAGTAGAAACTCTGATTTCAACCAGCGACAAGTTTTTATTAAAGCCGAACATCAAAGAGCAGATTTTCGGTAGATTCAAATTAGTTTCATTGGAAAAGTCTAAAATTAAACAGAGAATTTATCAAGAAATTCAAGAGCACGAATAATACAAAAATATCGCTTTCTTGGTTATTAATCAAATAAAAAGCTCGTTTCAGTGGTGCACTTTTTGATTTATCTCGTTAGATGAAGCATAAATATTTATCTTTCATTTTCGACGCACAGTTAAGCACTATTTATGCACGAGATATGCAAATAAAATTTGCTATGACTGCAATTTTGCTTTCTGCATTTGCTGGTCGTTTTCTTCGCCTAATTAGGAAATATCGTCAACACAAAAATTGGAAGACATACAGCTTCGTCATTTCAACTTCAACAAAAAATCTGATGTGGTCAACACAACATCTCCCGCTATTTAATTTTTATTTAATTAAATATACATACTTACATATTTAGTGATACGTTATACTAGAAACTGTATTAAAATCCATTCCATATAACTATGGTTCTATATACTATTTTCTTTTTAAAACGTTACTGTTATTAATATGAAATGATTAGTTCTATGATAGAGACATTTATCTGTCAGTTACATACATTTGAAATCTAATCAAGTAGTTGTGTTTGTTTAAAGCGCAGAATCTGTGAATTAAATTCTAGATAATTTTATAAATTTATTCATAAAACATATAGAACATTCATTAATACAAACCAATAATTTTTATAATAACATAAATCTCGAAAAAATAACATTTAAAAGTATTTTTCGGAGAAAAACTATTTTGAGCTTCAAGTAAAGTGTCATTTCTGATTATCAGATTTACACCAAAATCTAATGGCTTCTTTCTATATTATAATAAGGTTTAAATACAAGATTTCAAAATTTTAGGACCACACACACACACACACACACACACACACACACACACACACACACACACACACACACACACACACATATTTATACACACACACACACACACACACACACACACATATATATATATATATATATATATATATATATATATATATACAAACTATTCTTCACGAAAGATGACTATTCAAGGTCATTTGTGAACCGCTGATATAATATTACTTGCATATAACTTCATTGCATTTCGTATGCAAAGGCGTGCAATATGCAATATTTATAGGCACATTTTAACTGAAAAAATATGAGTAATTTATTTGAAAATTATGTTTCTTTCTAAATAATGCCTTTCTGAGAGATTTATGTTTTTCACTTATGTTTTTGCAAAATACAAAAAAAGACTTTACTTATCAACCAAGGAATAATAATTTGATTTAAACGGCAACGCCACTGGGTAAATGCTAGCATAGAGGGCAGTGTAGTAGATAATTAGGTATCTATAATTCTACGACATACGTCATTATTATTTATAGTGTGTTAGAAAGTAATGCCACTATTTACGTATATCTGTCACACCACATAAAGTAAATAAACGTAGGTCAAATAATCTTTCTCTTTCTAATACAAAATGTTGCTAAGCTATTGATGTAAAGTGATGTGTATTCTTTCTTCAAACGAATGACCATGAATAGTCATCTTTCGTGAATAATAGTATATATATATATATATATATATATATATATATATATATATATATATATATATATATATATATATATATATACATACACATCATCGTGAAAATGTTAAAATTGGATTCTAGGTACCTTAAAACGTGGTCATTTACTCGATATGCAATTTTTAGCACGATCCTTATACCTCCTTTACGAAAGGTAGCGGGAGATAAAAAACAGAAATGAAAAATAAATGAGCAGCATGCGTTTGTTTTAAGAAAGAAAAACATAAATGCGCTAATAAAGTGTGTGTACAATAATTGTTCGGGACTGAATTGTTTTTGTTTTGCAAGTTTCAGACGGATCCCAATGAACTCCTTTCAAATGCTAATTTGAGGAAACAAATTAAAGCAAATAATTTTTAAAAAATTTACTCTGTTTATTTATTAATTGATGTATATCTCTTCTGTTTTTGAGATGGTAATACTTAGTGTTTCCATTCATTAAAATTGAATAAAAGATGTAAAATAATTTATCGTATTCAAAATATTTTATGAAAAGCTCTTCAAGCGCTTTAGATTTTATACGAAATAAAGAAATGTAAATTTATTCTAACCATACTAAAAGAACAGTGCGATTTCATTTCTTTTGTGTTTCGAGCTATTTAATTCCCTGTTATTCCATTGTTTGGAATATCTTCCTACGCTATCTTGATGAATATTACTGTCCATTTTAAAATATTGCCTTCGTTATTAACTACCTACGCCACAGAAGATGAAGTTAGTATTTTCTCCTCAAAGAAACCATTTATAACATAAATACCTGTGACTACAATTACAATATTAATGAAAAGATAACACAGTATAAGTATATTGCTTTGAGGATCACTCCATAAATTTAAAACAGTAGAAGATCAAAGTTGAATAAATAGGAAGTAAGCCAGTTTCAGAACCGTAGGTTGACATTTTTGTTTTTAGTAAATATGCAACTGTTTGATAAATATTTACTGAGACATAATCCGTATCTTCTTGACAAATAGCGTTTAGTAGTTAGGGCTGTCAAAAGTATTCGGTTAACCGGTTGAACGGTTACGGGTTTTTTTATAGTGATGGGTCGTTTGTTCAATTTTAGTGAGTCAGTTCATTTTGCTGCGGTCAGTAAAGTGAGTCCTTTACTTGAACAACTCTTTTAAAACCCACAAGCGCTCTTCATGAGTGCTGTGACTGCTGTGCTCACTTGCGAGTGTCGTATGTTTTGAACGACTCGTAGCGTAGAGCGAACTCTATTCCCTGCTCCGTGCTGTATTTCGTGCAGCCACAGTATATACAACATATACAGTAGCGAAACTCTGTGTCGGCACCTTTGAACTTTTGATACCAAACTGAGTGACCTTGAAAGAAGCCGCCATGGTCCTATTACGGATAGTGCCGCCAATTCAAATGGTGCCGCAAAGTATAATATCGTATTATACTACAACCAGTTATATAATACGAATAAAAATAGGTTATTTTACATGGTTTTAGTGTAGTAACAGTATACTTAGTAACATGATGTCTTTTTACAAGTTATACACAAATTTTTGTCTGCGATTTTATTATCGTTCAATGCTATTATATATCCGCCTTCTGTCAGAATCATTGTAAACAATGCCATAGGCGGCGATATCAACAGGCAGGTACGGATGCATATTTCTTGAGTCTTATTTTATGTACAAAATATACTGAAATTTAGCTAAATTGTTATAAATTTAAAATATATGACCGTTCAATATATTTCACGTACAAATACATAATTTTATTTAATATTTTAATTGTGTGATAAAAGTTAAACTCTACGCTCAAGTTTCTAATTAAAGGGACACCATGTTCTTGTTGCGCTGATTGACGCATGCGCACTTAGACAGAGAATCATGAGTTCGCTACTGTATAATACTTTTTAGGTACGTTCTATCGGTGTCAGAAATATTCCTACTAGAATAAGAATATTCTTAAAGCAATACAAACAGTAGCAAATAACTGTAAAGTGCTGTCAAGTAAAAAATAAATACAATAGAACAGTGGTAGTGGCTATGTGTTATTGTTAGTTAACAACTAAAGATAACTTTGTATGTTTATTTTCGATCTTCGAAATGCAAATATTATAGAGATTATAATTATATAAAAATATATTAAATAATAAAAACATAAAGGAGATATTTTTGTTGAGCACAGTCTACTCTAAACATTCACAAATGCGACAGAAATGTATGCGCGACAGTCAGCTAGTAAAATTTTTAATTTATCTCCACTCTATATATTTTCCTACCAACGCTTCCAACTCTGAAGTTGGAATGATTCGAAGGAATATTTCGATTTTTTTGACGCAAAAGAACGACCATTGATGTTCTACTAGAAGAAGTAGTAAAATATCTGACACCAATAGAACGTACCTTTTATACTGTGGTGCAGTTGTGTTATTTAGTGAGCGCTGAGCCATGTGTGCTAGTGTGCTCTTTAATGAACGATGAGCGATCTACAGAGCACAGCACGTGAACGATGGCACAGAGCGAGAACGAACACAGAGATAGTGTGAACTGGTGAGCCATGTGCCGTACAGTGCGAACGAAAGAGCTATTCGTTTATGGTTTAGTCAAGTTAGTTGTTCAAAATGAAAGTCTCGTTCATGAACGACACATTACTAGTCTATTACTAAATATCAAGTAAACTGTTCCACTTGAGATAGAATTCACTTTATGTCATTGTAGTAAAGAAAAAACAATGGCCCACCTGTCCACGTGCGCAATTTTAGAAGAGGAATGCACAGGAGAAGATCTCGCTAAAAAAAATACTAGTAGCAGCAGTCCAGATTTCTTTAACTTTTGGCACAATATGAAACACTTCTCAAAAATTCAATGCGTATAGTAAAACTTACCTTGCAAGAAATATGGAGCAATACTGCAACAAAAAAATGTGCAAGACTGCTGTTATTATAAAGGCGATGTAACTCAATATTAATAGTATTAATTGAGGACGTTGTCGGCACTTGGTGGAACGTTTTTCAAAGGGTAAAATTAATTAAAACACTTGGTGATGTCCACGAAATAAATATAATTGTTCAACTAGTTTCGGCTACATGCCATCATCAGGAATGAAAAGTATATAATTCTTAACCTACCTTAAATACTGTGTGAATACAAATTTCAAGGAATTAAAGACAACTGGGAAAACTACGGGGCTGCTTGTAAACGACCATCTGGACTTAATCCAAACACCTTTACTCAAAGGTATTGCCGAAACTTTACAAGCAGCCCCGTAGTTTTCCCAGTTGTCTTTAATTCCTTGAAATTTGTATTCACATACTATTTAAGGTAGGTTAAGAATTATGTACTTTTCATTCCTGATGATGGCATGTAGCCAAAACTAGTTGAACAATCATATTTATTTCGTGGACATCACCAAGGGTTTAATTAATTTTACTCCTTTAACTCAATATTAAATGGCGGAATTCTTGATTAACTATCTAATTTTTGTAAGTATCAAATCTATATTTTAAACTATCGCAAGATATTTGTAGAAATTTCTCAGCATTTTCGTAGGTTTTATAATATGTTATTTAGTTTAAACAACTTAATTAACTCTTTATATAAAGTAAACAACAATATTTGTCACCCCGTAGAAGTTACTGTTTCATTCTCATTCCAATCAAAGATTCCATCTCCCCATCTATCTGTCTATCTATTCCATTATGTCTCAACACCTCCTGGTGGCCACCTGTGTGCAATTATGGCGGGGGTGCATTTGACAGGTTGGCTGGAACTCTATAATCAGAGGAGCTCCAGCTGGCCATAGCTACCGCGTAACTCAGACCGTGTCTGGCGCTGACACCAAACTAAAACCGGCAAGGGTTGAAGAAGCCGAATGAATAAAAAGGGGGCGAATGAATGAATGAAAGGATTTTGTTAATAATAAAGATTTCAGGGGAGATGAATGAGAAATGCGTAATGCTTTTGTAAGTTGATAATGTCGTAATGACTTGTCAAAATAGGGGACGAGTTTTCCAAATGAATTCATTTTTAATGCAGAATTTTGATTATATGGTTGCTAAAATAGTGAAACTGCTAGCCGGTTAACCACTGGTTTATAAATCGTTTAACCGAATAAGTATATGATGAGCCGGGCAAAAAGGATGAATTTCCATTTTCTAGAAAAATGAGACGATTGGACCTACTAAAAGATTGAAGGTGGGTCTTTCAAATAGTATCTATATTTAAAGAAGGCAAAAACGGTAACTGTCCTAAGATACAGGAGATAAAACAATGGCGGTCCAAGCATTTTTTGCTTAGTAGATTAGGTAGTCAGACTGGTAAATATAAGTTGAAACTCGACCCATTTGTGGGTATACTAATGTCAAATATGAGTTTTGGATCTCCAATATTTTTTTTCTCTAACATCATACCAACAGTGAAGAAATACCAATAACTATAACTTTAAAAAATCTGATGTGGCCAACACATGACCTCCCGTCAATTCCATGTTTGAAATGACAAAGAGCTTTTAAGTATAGTATCACTTCCGGTTGATCGTTTATATACAGAATCTAATTTGTAATGGGGTCTCGTGGCTGGGTGCCTGAGTGTCTGGTCGCCAATCTGGGGAACCGGGTTCGATCCCGACCGACGCCAAATATTTCCAATTTTAAATGGCACAAAATTGACCCCTGTGGTGCACTCTCCACGCCAGCAATGAGTGCCCGTGAGGTGACGCCTTGTAAACGCCCGCACGGTACAAATATGTCATCATCACTACCGATATCTGCATACAAAGCGGATTGGCACACCCAGCAATGGGTAATATGCCGTGATGATATATTTATTTTATTTATTTATTTAATTTGTTGTTCCAATAAATAGAAAAGTGTAATACGAAATTTTAGATTATATTTTATTATCTTTTTCCTCGAAAATCTGTTAAGAGTTTAAAATTAAGTACCACTTCCGGTTTATCATATAGGTATAGTCAAAATATAATGTTGTTTCAAATATATGAGTTTGAAATACCAAATTTGAGAAGTTTTGAATCATGTTTTAATATATTTTTTCAAGAAAATCTGTTTATAGCTTCCTGTAAAGTAGTAAATTTGACAAGTTTTGGAGTATACCATAATATATTTTTCGCGAAAATATGTTCAGAGCTTCAAGTAAAGTATCACTTCTGGTTTATTAATTAATGTTATTCCCCTTGATATAAAATTGAAATTGGATTATATTTTAAGATAGTTTTTTTTTATTAAAAACTGTTATGGGCTTCATGTAAAGCCTCACATCCGGTCATCCAATTTTACCCAAAATCTAATTAACTCTTTATATGACTGCAGATTGCAGAAAGCTAAAATACGGAAAATAGAAATATTTGGAAGTTTGTGATAAGAGTTGCACACGCACACGCACACGCAGACGCACACGCACACACACACATACACATACACATACATCATCGTAAAAAATAGTAAAAACGTGTTGTGGGGACCCTAATTCGTGTTTATTCACTGAAAACTCACCATCAAATTTTTGGACCGATAACATTACCTCCCTTACCTACGGTATGACGGGAGGTAAAAATAAAGTTTCTAACTTTAAAATTCGCACATTTTGTGACATTAATTTTTTTCCTGGTTCTTCATCTTCATTAGACATTAACAATTTCAACAAGAAATATACAACAGAAACTATAGGATATGAAGTGATCATATGATATTTTTATTGCAATGAAAACTTAGGCGCAGTGAAATATTTTTGTTCACGTATTTAGCAGCGTGATGAATTTCGGGAAATAAAAATAGCCGTGTAGTTGAAAACGTGTGGAGAATTTATAGTTTAATGTTGTGTTATTTTTATATTTCATCGAGTCGTGACCATCAACAGTTCTAGCGAATTTATTGATTTACTTCCGCTAATTTCAGTGAATTATGAGTTTTCTCGCTTCTTCCTTTCAAACTACTATAAATTATTTTGATAAATATAGTTGTTAGTTTTCTGTCTTTCGTGATGAATACAATGCAGAAGAAAGTATTAGTCATTTGCTAATTATCAAAGTTTTCCAAGAAAAATAAAAGAAATCAACGGAGAACATTTGTACAAATAATATAACTATGGGGGTATTCACTAAAGTTAAGCGTTTTAACATCATCAGTTTAGATTAAATATAAAAATATAGGTACCATATTAAACATCAAGGGTGAAAAATGCATAATTTTTCTTGAGCTGCTATTTGAAAATACCGACATTCTCTCCTCAGTTGTATATCCCGATTTTAATTATTTATATTTTTTTTAAATAACGGCTGTAAAACGATGAGTTTTGGAATTAATTAGATTGAATATTTCTCCAAACATAACTTATTATGTAGGCTAATTTTTGTATATGCGATTAGTGGCAATATAAATTACATACAAAAACCAACAATTTGGCGAATTTTGAAAAAAATCCTTCTTGATTAAGAATCAACATATCCTAAAATATATACCTTAAAAATTCTGATGTGGCCAAAACAATACCTCCCGCCATTTACAGCCCGCGTCACAAAAAATGTTAAGCTAATTCTTATTTTTGGATTAGCGAATGTTACTCTAATTATGGCAGTTTATTTCTAGAAATATAGTCTAATCTAATCCAAGTAACTACCATTTTTGACAATAAAATGAAGATTAAATTTTAAATACTGGGATAGAATGGAATTCAATAATCCAAAAATGAGGATTAGCTTAAACTTTTTTGCGAATCGTAATTTTCATTAATCTAAATACATATCTACATATTTACTTATGCTGAAAACTGTATTGTTTTCTTTTCCTATTCTATTTACTTTTTTCTTTTTAAAACGTTACTATTATTAATTTGAAATGATTAGTTCTTTGACAGTGATATTTATCTGTCAGTTACATATATTTGAAAAACTGCGAAACCAAGGAGTTTTGTTTGTTTCAAGCGTAGGTTCTTGTCTTTAAATTATAGATAATTTTATAAATTTATCCACAAAATATATAAAGAAAGTATTAATGCAAATCTGTAGAAAATTTATTAATCTTTAATTTTATTAATCTCGAAAAAATAACATTTAAAGATATTTTTGGAAGAAAAACTATTCTGAGCTTCAAGTAAAGAGGCATTTCCGGTTATCTGATTTACACCAAAATCTCTCTTCCTCTCTTCCCATAATAGCAAAAGGTCGAAATACAAGGTTCCAAATTTTCTTAATGATAGTATTTGAGTTAGAGTGGAGGATCCACACATACATACATACACACACACACAACACACACACACACACACACACACATGCACACATACACACATACACATACAGACATCATCGTGCAAATGTTAAAATTGGATTCTAGGGAACTTAAAACGTGCTCATTTACCAAAATCTCGATATGTGATTTTTAGCACGATCTCTATACCTCCCTTACCAAGGGTAGCGGGAGGTAAAAATGACTCTTTTATACAGGGTGCTAACCCTGCATACTGCATATGTATATATGAGCCAAAACTAATAATAATTGAGCGGGTTTACATTTTCAACAAATTATAAAATCACACAAATTTTTAAATTTGTTTGATCGGTATTTTAAGGGTCATCCTCTAGCCCAAATTTAGCTTCTACCAAGACTCTTTACTTTTGGCACAATGAAAAGCAATTTCATAAAAATCAACTGCGTAAAATCTACCTTTCAAGATATATGGAACAATAACATACGCATTTTATAGGGTCTCGTGGCCGCGTGCCTGAGTGTCTGGTCGCGAATCTGGAGAACCGGGTTCGATCCCGACCGACGATATTTCGAATTTTAAATGGCACAAAATTGACCCCTGTGGTGCACTCTCCACTTGCGCCAGCAATGAGTGCGCGTGAGATGACGCCTGGTAAACAAATATGACATCATCATTACCGATTGGCACACCCTGCAATGGGTAATATGCCGTGATGATATATTTATTTATTTATTTATTTTTGTAAGTTTAAAATCTATATTTTAAACTTGTCTAAAGAAATTTGTTGATATTTCTCACCATTTGCGTAGGCCGAAATAATATGAGTTTGGGTTCGTAATAGGCATGATAGAAATCAGTCATATCGTATGAATAGAAACTAAGGGCGGTATTCATAGTTAGTACTTGAGCATTGCTTGATATAAGACTAGCTTAAGCATTTGCTTAAGTTATTGTTTATGTTGCATAGTGATGACTTGAGATTCTTCAAAATAAGCAAGACTTGATGAAGCAATACTTATTTGTTCTAGTTGCATAATCATATCTTCTTTGAACAAAACAATTTCCTTTAACTGACAAGTTTCATAGTTCATGCTCAAGAACGCATATAGGAGTACTTTTGTCAAGTAAAGGTCTATGCTTGCTTAAGAACACACCATGTTTGAATTAAATGATATTGAAGATTGTGATATAGATGATATAGAAGAAATTTATATTAATAGAGTGCCAAAAAAATACGTGCGTGACATGGAAAATCCAATAGAAAAATATAATGAATTGGAATTTAAAAAAGATTTAGATTTAATAAAAATAGTGCAAAATTAATGCAATTTTACCAAAAATACAAAATAATTTAATTAAATACAATAATAATATTTGAGGAAAATAGCACTGGTGCAGTAATCATTAAATGAGGCGCAATTTCATTTACATCGGGGTCAAATTCTGCTGGTGTCTCCTCCGGATCACCACCAGTTGCCATTCTAGCTTGCTTTTCCTTAGTAAGGGCATTTCGTTGACTTGTCTTTATGTTAAACCATAATTTTTTTAACTGTGTGATGAATCTCTAATATTAATAAGTATATAAAATAGAAGAGAATAAAATGAAAATATGTAGGTAATTATATATTTTAAAATTATACTTCTTGCATGATATTTTTTGAATTATTGTAGTGTTCCACAATTTTATTCCACGCATTTACTTTTTCAGATAAAGAAACTGAATCACTCTTCTTTGCTTCAATAATATTTTTATATACTTTTAGTATATCAAGAAATATATTTTTCTCTAATGGGGTATAATGCCGATTTTTTGACATTTTAAAATCACTTATGACAGACCATATACACCACACTTATAATGTACGTCAAAATGATTTAATTTGTCAATAAATTTATTTTCATTGTTTTGCCGTAGATTACTACTAATTTATATTTTAATATTGTCCCTTTGAAATGTCAAATTTGTTATTTGACAATAAATTGCATGTTGCCAAGTCAAAATTTAAAGAATAATGACAGATATCAAATAAGCAATGCCTCAAGCATCGTCTCCATGAAGTCAGTATTAAGTAAATACTTATTTCTGAAGATCTGCTTAAGTCACGGCTATGAATCAGTAGTTACAATAAGTCGACGTTGATAAACAAGCCAGTCTCCATGAAGACGATCTTAAGTATTCGCTTGAGAATGGACTATGAATACCGCCCTACCAGCTTGATTCTCGTGACACTTGTTTACAAAACAATATTGTTTCGTATACAATATTGAAAACAATGTAGTTTACGATATTGTATAATATTCGTATTCACGTGACTCCCTTGTAAACGGTGTCTATGCAATTTATTGTATTGTAATGTATACAAGTATGAAGTTAGTCAGTTTCCTTATTTGACATTTATTTAATTTTTGACATAAGTGACATTTCCTAAATCCAAAAGAAATATGATATTTGTTATTAATGGTGGTTGTATATCTTCGCATACATTAAACAAAGAAGATAGTATGAAAGACGCAATAGCAGATTATTGTACAAGAATATTTAAAATCCGGTACAATAAGAACAAATTTAACTTCAGAATATGTTCTAGGTATGACAAGAAATAGTATATTTTTGTGGAAACGGATCGTTCAAAGGCTAAAAGAACTGGAAAACGGCATATACGAGTAAATGATTGATGAAATAGTAATTATAACAATTTGATGAAATTAACAATGGCTGTATAAACCAGAATAACTAGTCCTAACTGCCAATTATATTATTAAATTCTTGAGATACATACATATTCATGAATCTTAAAAACTGATAATATTAACGACAAATATACCTATTCTTATTTTCGGAATCCGCTGAAAAAGTTCATTTACGTTTGTATTTCTATCTGTTGATCATCATAAAGCAGAAATTTGTTGAAATTAATAATGTAATCATTGATTAGATTTTTACTAGATGCAAGCATCCGCTAATAACTAGTTTATGAAAAATAACTGTTTAACACTAACAACTTTTAAATAACTCCTTTGATGAATAAAAGTAATATTTATAAGTGAATAAAGAATAAACAGTTTCATAAAATAGTTTTATTGTTATGAGAACACATCTGGATTTGACTAATTCAGCGAGCGGAGATGAAACTTTATATTTCTAGAAGTTATTTTTCGCTAAAATGATCATTTTTACTCTTTATATTTTTTAATTATGAGCAAATATAAAATAATTCATTAGTGTAGATTGCATATGAATGTATTTTTTAGACTATATTTTATACCAAAATGTCATAATTGCACTTTTTGGCATTAATAATAACAGTAATTTGCATAATTAAATTTGTATTAATCATTATTCACAGTTTAAATAATATTTTGAAATTTATTGTTTTCGTAACAAGTAGCTGAGTTCCTTGTTCAAATTTCAATATTAGAAAACAATTATTGTTTTCTATACAATGTAATTTTGGTCATCTGAATACCAAAAATTGTATAGTTTACAATAAATTTTTGACAATTCAATTATTGTTTTGTATACAATATTGTTTCAAAATCAATGTTCACGTGAATTTCAATATTATAATTTATTGTATTCAAAACAATAATTGTTTCGTATACAATATTGTTTTGTAAACAAGTGTCACGAGAATCAGGCCGTAAGACTCGTTTGTATTGCCTAAAGTTTTCTAGTTACAAAATAAGCTCCTGTGTTCCCTGGGGATTTTATATTACTGGTATTGATAACTTTGATAGAGAATTTAATATTTTAAAATTTAATATTGAGTTTTAATATTGTTAATTAATTCACAGTTGATCGACCTTATTTTGAATGGCAGCTGATTTGAAGGGTTATCCGAGGGGATAATATAATTAATTTATCCAGCAAAATAATTATAAATTTTGACAGATGCGCTTGAAAATTTCATAAAGTAGGCCTTTCATTTCTTCTTCTTCCCTTGGGCGAGCTGATTTTTAAATTACTTCTACATCATATGCCTCTCATGTATATTCTACTGCGGTCTTTTTGATACCAAATTAAATTTACCATTCCTTTGATTCTGCATCGCAGGGCTGCGACAGCATAACGAGATCTCGTGCATAATGCCGACTCCAGTCTGGAACTTTACAGCTAAAATGACATATTTGCTATTCCGTTTAATGAGGTTTTTTCTTAAAGCCAATGTGGTTCGCAAAGCAAACTTGGGTGCTTATTATTGATCAAGATCACTATTGTTTGGAATATTGGAGAAATAGTTAGCGAGTAGATGGTACACTGTAAAGATGTATTCACAATCAAATTCTATAACTGAATTAATATAATGGGAAATTATGATTTTAGAATTTTACTGGTGCCATTTACTGAGTTCTGAAGTAACCTCATAAATAAAAATCTGATGTGGCCAGCACATTACCTTCCGTCAGTTCTATGTATTTTGTATAAATGTCATACTGAAAGTTCCTTGCAAAAGATTATATTTCTTGTACATTACCTTAAGGCAGTTGTATGTATTTTGTACTAATTCCATACAGAAAGTTTCTAACAAAAGATCCTATATTTCCAGTAAAATTATAACATAAACATACTGTCAACTGCACTTGACACTGACACCTTTCAATCAGAATTTTCTTAATGTATCGCAGCTGTTTCCAGAATTATAGCAAAGCTGACTAATATATATGATATTTAATTTCTTTATAATTTTTTAACTCTATATCCATTTAATATGAAGTATAAAATGCATACAAATCGTATAGAGAATAAATAATTCTTTAATATTTATAATAACATTAAATGCGAAAAAATGGTATTTAACATCGTTTTTTCAAGAAAAACTGTTAAAATCTTCAAATGAGGGTACTTCCGGTTGACCAATTATAACCAAAATCTAATCAGCTCTTCACATGGATGTAACGAAGAGGAATACGAAAGAATTATAATTTTTGGAATTGTAGTATTAGAGTTATCGCATTAGAAAATTTTGTCACACACAGACACACACACACACACACACACACACACACATACATACACACACACATACAGACATCATCGTAAAAATAGTAAAATCGTATTCTAGGGACCCTAAAACGTGCTTATTCGTCAAAAACTCACAACCGAATTTTTTGACTAAAGACAATACCTTCCTTACCTAAAGGTGACGGAAGGTAAAAACGACAAGCTCGAAGAGAGAGACAGTAAAGCTCTACAATAGATAGAATTTAAAACAGTATTTAAATGTGGTAAATAATTTTATGTTTCGGTATTATTATTGATTCAGAATTTGTCACCAACTAACAAATCATTCTTATAACAAAACTGATTATTAATACATACGTCAAACATGACGGCAAAATAAAACAGAGCAAATATCAAATCGGTTTAGGAAAATACGTTGAGAAGAGAAAAAAATACAAATCTATCTCTCTCTTCGAACCTGCCGTACATACAGTACTGGTAAGTAAAACAGAGGCACCTAATTCTAATTTTTACACTCTATATCTTCCAGTTGATCCTCACGTCATCAATTTCTGATTCAAGAATTACAGAACTTTTATCTAGCATCTTTATCGTACAAACATTGCATATACATATGAGACTTTTATTCGCTATCTCATTGCCGTCCGTGTTTAGGAGGAGTATAAACTATCTCCGTCTAACCAACGGCAAAAAATGAAATAGGAACTGTATTGTAACCGCGGAAACGAGTGTTATTTTCAAATATTTGAATATTCATGTTATTCTGTCAGTCTGTCATTCAATGTGATTAAGGTGATTTGGCGTCAAAACCATATTGCTTTTGGACAATAAAAAAAGGTGTATTTCATCCATTATACTTATATCGTATTTATTCAATTGGTTTATTATTCCTAAATAACTATTTATAATGGACCTTTTCAATTTAACGGCTATCTCTTTCTATCGCTGCAAATAGTAAGAAAATAGCGCGAACAACTGTCAGTTGGGCTGTCAAATGAAACGTCAAAAATATTGCAGTCATTAAAATACCTGTATTCTCAGTGAAAATTTGCATCGTTAGACATTTTAACTTCAATAAAAGTTTTTGTAACTAGTGATGCACGCGAGGCGAGACGAGACGAGACGAGAAATATAAAATATCGATCTCGTCTTGTTTTCGGATCTGCAATCTCGATCTCTCTCGTTCTCGCACATTTCTCGCTGTAAAAATAAGCGCTTGCGCACTATGTATTAACCTCGGTATTTACGTATCAGTTGAACTACAAAAGACAAGTTCACGCCGATCGTTCCGTCTTCCGTATATTTACAGTCATATAACTATAATAAAGAGACGAAATACTAAATTCTAGTCACCAAATTATTTCAATACGAACATCTGTTAATACATTCTGTCATCAGTAAAACTAATTAAACATTAAAAAAAAAAATTTGTAACTAAAAGTTTCTACACTTTATCATGAACTATATGCCACTATTTAAGTAAGATTTACTCATAAAAAAGCGCTACACTGGAAACCCGCTGGCAACCAATCTCGCGAGATTTCACGCTTCTCGAAGTTGTTATATCGATCTCGGCTCGAATTTTAAATTACTATCTCGCTCTCGTTCTCATCTCGCATAACGCAACGAGACGAGACGAGATGCGAGAGTACTCTCGCCTCGTTCTGCATCACTATTTGTAACTTATTTCGATAAGATTTTTTAAAGTTATCTGAGATATTCTCACATTTTACGTGTAATTTTTTTTAGAAACAAATGCCATAGATCTCACTTGTTGAATGAAATTAAAAGTAGGGAAGATTCTATGTAAGTAGAGTCCAACTAGATCTTAAATATTTTAAATACCTCGTTAAAATTTTGCGCTCAGTTGTCAATACGCAGCGATGGGTCTAAAGCTGTCATGAAATATTAATTAAAATTTATATTCTGATAGATAATATTTGCTCGTCATGGAATCAGCATCAATTTATCAACGAATGACTAAATTTTAAAAGTAATTTTTGTCCAGATGAAACAATCAATAAAAATTTAAATGCTATTGTCAATATTCCCAATAATTAGATAACAATTTAATTGTATCAATGAAATAATTGGCAATGCATGTCCATGGCAAGTTATTTAATTATCTCATAAATTAGATCAAAACCGATAATTTTAATTATTACAACATAATGGCATATTTTTACTAATTTTAATTTGATTCAGTTTCCATCAAAATAACTAAAAATGGAAAATACATTTAATACAAAAGAAATATTTATGTCAATGCATTGTGTACAAACAATGCATACATGCATGTGAATTATTCATTAAAAATTTAATTAAATGGAATTATTTTTTAATATTTTACATATTCTGCGAAAGTACATAATATGAAATATTTTTAAATTTCATTAGTTCTCCGACACAATATATTTTCATAAATAAAAATACCAATAAAGTTTTCTACATATTTGTATTTCATACGTCATTAATTATTAAAACAGAATGAAAAGATTGTTTTGTATTGCATATTTTAACAATATGCAATATTTCAGTCTGTTTATATTTTCAATTAATTATAAAATATATACAAATGATTTTTGAAAAATTCAGTAAAAAATATGATGTGGCCAGCACTACCATCTACCGTATCTATAGATTAGTTTATAACTGTCTTCTCGGCTTTCCTTCGTCACTTGGTTTATTTGGCCTCTAGCGTGGTTTACACGTCCGGTAACCTTGTCAACTGAGTCTCTCCTTCTTGTCGCTTAAACTCGGCCTCTAGCGTGGTTGACACGTCGGGTAACCTTGTTTAAGACAGTACTATCGCCCTTGCTCCTGAAGATGCCCCATACGACTGCGGGCGAAACGTTGAGCTCTGACTCAAAATATGACACAGTCCATTCCCGGAAAACGAATATTTCACATTATCATCTGTCAGTTATATGAGGCATTTACGAAAATTCTACCAGTGAACTATTACCGGTAAACAGCTGTTTATTAGGTTATAGCTACCGGAAACGATATTTTAAGAACGCAAGTGGTAAACGAGGGTAGATCCATAACCTATAAAAAAAATTGAAAATTTGAAACAGGTTAGAAATTTGAACACATTTCCAATTTTAACACGCACACTTCGCTTTGCATCACTACCTTTTTTTAAGATTAGATTCTCCATGAATCCGCTAGATAAATCTGGTAGATATTGTACAATTTTCGAACACGGTAACTTTTTATCACTCGTGTTTTCGAACACAGTCGGTAGATGCGGTATCTACCGATAGAATTTTCGTAAATGCCTATGTATTTTCTATAAAATCCATACAGAAAGTTCCTTGCAAAAGATTCTAAATTTCTTGTATGTACATTACCTTTCGACAGTTGTATGTATTTTATACAAATTCCATACAGAAAGTTTCGAACAAAAAGATCCTATATTTCGAGTAAAATTATAACAGAAATGTACTACGAATATGTCAATTGACATTGACATCTTTCAGTCAGAATTTTCTTAATATAGTAGCTGTTTCTATCATAGCTAGCTAATTTATGAAATTTAATTTCTTTATAATTTTATAACTCTATATCCATTTAATATGAAGTATAAAATGCAGTCAAATCATATAGAAAATACTATGTTCTTTAATATTTATAATAACATTAAATGTGAAAAAATTATATTTACCATCGTTTTTTTCAAGAAAAACTGTTAAAATCTTCAAATGAGGATACTTCTGGTTGACCAATTATAACTAAAATCTAGTCAACTGTTCATGTGGATGTAACGAAGAGGAATACGAAAGAATTATAATTTTTGGAATTGTAGTATTAGAGTTATCGTAGACACACACACACACACACATCTACACATACGCACACACATACATCATCGTAAAAATAGTAAAATCGTATTCTAGGGTCCTTAAAACGTGTTTATTTATTAAAAACTCACCACCGAATTTTTTGACCAAAGACAATACCTTCCTTATCTAAATGTGATGGATGGTAAAAATATAGTGCAGCAAGAATCCATATAAACAGTGATTGAACTTAACCTTTTTTTGTGAAACTTAAATGGTTGGCATAGGATGTGTTTCATAAACGACGCGCTGGCGTCTTGTAAGTGGCAGAGAGGCCCGTAATCGACAACTTGGAAATTGGATGGCATGATGTGAGCGGCAATTAGTGGAAATTGCTGTAACGACACGAGCGCCGGGTCAACCCAGCCATGCCATGCCAGCGTCTCTCATCAAATCATAACAAACTGTTGTCGTCGCCTACAGAGCAGGCCTATCCATTATACTCTTCAACAAATTCATCTTCCTATTTATCAAACAAATTACATCAACATATTATTTTTAAAAAAATCATGTTTAACTCTATAACGGCGAAAGATAAGCTTAATTATTTAAACGTTAATTATGACTGTTATGCTAGTGATATATAACTACTTTTTACCTCCCGCTACCCTTGGTAAGGGAGGTATGGATCCTCCACTCTAACTCAAATACTATCATTCAGAAAATTTTGAAACCTTATATTTCTATCTTGTTCCAATATGGAAAAAATCCATTAGATTTTGGTGTAAATCACATAACCGAAAATAACACTTTACTTGAAGCTCAAAATAGTTTTTTTTTGAAAAATACCTTTACATGTTTTTCGCAATTTATATTATTATGAAAATTAAAGATTATTAAATTTTTTGTAGGTTTTCTATAATACTTTTTTTATATATTTATCCCAGAGCCTACGCTTCAAACAAAACTCCTTAGTTAGTTCAGATCGATATGTATGTAACAGTCAGATAACTGATAACGAATAAATATTCTATAATAGTAAAGATTGCACTCTAAAGCTATGGCGTTGTAAGTCGTAAGCAACTTGCGACTCGTTTGTAAACAGTTGCAGTAAGTTTGTGTTGAGTTATTTGTTATAAACGAAAGATGCTGCCTCTTGTGTAATGTAAGTAATATTAAATATACATGTATGTAGGTAGTATACATTATTTAATATCATACATATACATTTATTATAGCAGAGGAATTTGCTAACAAGGCAACAAGGGGAAACCAAGACCTCGGACACACCAATTTGAAAGAAATTGTATAGTTATAAAGTCCTTTCCATATAAGGAACAAAAATCAACCGATTTTATGCAATACTGGCAAATGGCAGAGAAATTGATGAAAAAACTGTAGCGGCTATTGTTTTCTGACAATAAGAAAATTTTAAGGGATGAATACTGAAGAAATAATAAAATAATTTGAAGGTTTATTTCTCGGTTTGTTTATAATTTATTATTATTTTTTTTACTCAGATTTGTAACATAATAAACGATGTAGGTTTTTGTTATAATTAAATAAATTCTTTATTCACTATGAATTTATTTCTCATTCCATATGTATACATCTATTCTTGGAGCCATATAAAAATTTTTGGTACTAGAAATAAATTTAAACCTAATAATTTGAATAAATTCACTAAAATAGTAAATATAATTGCTATTTTAAGAATAAGTTTTACTTGAATTAGAATTTGTGATATTTATTTCAGTAAAAAATTTCACTAAAATAGCGATTTATATTCAGTTATATCAGATTTCAGAAACGTTAGTAAATAATTTTACTAATTAATTAGAAATTTTAGTTTCTGAAACAGTTATTTCCATGGGAAATATTTTCCTTGTCACGATATTAGAGTACCTTTTTCGCTACTAGAAGCAACCTATTTTTTTCAGTGTACTGTATATCTTCTTGAGGATGACACTTATTCAAATATATGAAAAAATAATTTCAGTCTTGAAGTAGTGGAAGCGAAGGACGCAATCCAAAGTCAACGTAATTGTGATAAGCCCTCTGAGAATATAGAAGAACATACTATAGACGTTTCTGTTGAATCTGATTTTTTCCAAAAACGGAATTGAAATTTAGACAGCGGCTCCTATCTCTTTACCTACAGGAAGATGTAATAAAAAGGATGGATTGAATGAGGATAAAGAACCTTCGCTCTTTGTATTTAGAACCTGCGAAGACATATGTCTTGCTTCATTTTTTATTTCTTTTAAAACTTTACAAGATGTAATAACATAGTAATTTTATATAAACCCTTAAAAAATCACATGGATCTGAGAGGCCCAATCAGTGGCAAACGTATGCAAGCATAGGATTAAGAAACTTGAAATTAATTCATTGGGACCCAATGCCGCACACTTCTTTATTTTAATCTAGTAAAATTTGTAATATAAGTACAAAATAATATGCAATCTTGGAAAAGTAATAAATATCTTGAAATTGCAGAAGTAAGAATGTGCCCGCAAAGCGCCATCACTTTAGCAAAGGTTTTTCCAGCATCCGTTAATCTGTGTGTATATTTCACTGTCAGTTTTACATACATAAAGTTCCCCTATCCCGTATGTTGTATGCTGTATGCTGGCAAATTCATCAAGCCTGAATAGTTAGCGGTTTTTAATGTTGTTTATCTTTCTTAATTAACTTTTCCCGGGGTAGCAACATCGGGCATTGATTTTAGAGTGCAGGTACGAATCGACCAATATGCGCGTTGTATTTGTTGATGATTTACGATGTGGAGATTTGTGAAAGGGTTTTGTTTTGTTTCGGATTTTGGGGAATTTTCAGAGAATGCTTGATATGTTTTTATGCATTCGTTGCCTACAGCCAGTTGATGTAGCTCATTTTTTTTCGTCGCGGGGAACTTTGTTATAGAAAAAATGTTTTGTTCTAGTCGGACACTAAATGAAAAGAAAATATTTATGGGGTCAGTAGTTTTGCAAACAAGCAAATGAAAATAAATCAAAGGCTTTTTTGAGATTATGATTCAACATGTGGAATTATCGAAATTTTGTATTTTTTGTAAAGTTTATTCTGATCCCACTGGTGAAAATCATTGATACAATTATAATTTTGCCGCTTTATATATCGAAAGTCTCTGATTTGAATCCCGGATATGCGTGTTCATCTTCATCATCTTACCTTCATCAACAAAAATTAAGAAATATAAAGATGCATTCACAAATGAAAATTAGGTTTAGATTTATGGTTTATGCTTTAGATTTAGAGACTGGCCGCATATTATGTAATGACTTCATTCACACTTCAGAATTGAGGGTTTCTAAATCCAAATCATAAAGCTAAACATTGCAAGGTCCAAACTTTAGGTTTATAATTTAGTTTGACGTCTTGTAGACTATTTATGCGATGTTTATATCACTATATACTTATATCACGTTCAACTGTCCGCCTACCGACCTCCACAGCGTCTATATACTCAACTAACTCAAAAGCGTCTGTATATTCAACTGCTCGGAGAGAAGTCACACCTTTTACCTCACTATCTGTCTATTTATGTAACTCTCACTTCCACAGCCTCAGTATCACCGACTGTCCGTATGCCACAACTTTTCAACACCACTGCCGAGTATCCACTTCCACTTGCCGTTACTGTCCCCGTATACTTAGCTTTCCAATACTCTTCAATACTACAGAGTAATAACTTCCACAGTCGCCGTTACTGTCCTTGTGCACTATAACCTTCCAATACTCGTCAACACTACCGAGTATTCACATCCAAAGCTATTCCAGTTAACCAGTACTTTCCCGAATCCTCCACTCAACACTATTTGCATACGCTGACCACGATACTGCTGTGTTTCACTAACACTCTATGTGAATGTCTATATGTCTCTCCATGTAACTAACTAACTATGTATCTATGTATGTAACTAAGTAACTAACTAACTCCCGAGCATAGCTGCGTCCTTTTTATACAGCTGTCATTACCTTCTAGAAAAGCTTTAGAATGTACGACCGCATAATAACAATGAACACAATAGGTTTAGGTGGCCGGAAGTAATTAAACATGTCGCGGCTCGTCTGTCTCATCGCCCGGCTGCTAGCGCGATTACATCGCTTACAGCGGTGTCGATGGCGGGCGTTCGACGTTACATTATATACCCTAAAACTTATGTCGGTGTTTTGTCTATCTTATTTCCGCTGGATGATGTGGTGTTCTGGTCTTCTGATGTTTACCCAATAAGGTGTTACTCTGGATGAATAGATGTTTATGGGATATGATCTGTGGAATGGAAGCTCGTTGTTGTTACCTGGAGTCTTAGTTTGAAATGATGCTGACCATAATTCCCTGAGATAGGAACTACTAATATTATGTAACTAACTTTCCTTCGATAGATGATAGGGTGTTCTAGTTTGTTCTATTTAGTATAATGCTGTAATGTAGTGAATGGAATATGATCAATTTTTAACTCTCGAGGTAGACGATTGTTGTTACTGGTGGCCATAATTTTCTTAGTTGGGTCTTACTTTTTTTATGCGAGTTTCCTTCGATGGTTGATGGCGATGGTACATAGTTTATGGTGGAGTATTATATACTGTTGACCATATTTTTCAATCTGAGTTTCCATGGATTGGCGATGGGTATGTTTTGGTGCGTGCCCTTATGGTGGTCGGTTGTTGTGTAGTGTTGTGAATGATGGTGGCGTGAATGGGTAGGTTGGTTGCGTGGCGTCTGCGTAGTGCGGGATGGCGCCGACGGACGCTCGATACGATAGCTTGGCGCCGTGAGCGTCAGTAGCGCAGGAACAGCCCCCACGGTCACATCAGCTGTTCCCGTGGCTTGCAGCACATGTGCCTCAGTGAACCGTGTCCTCGACCTCGTGCCCAAGTGATAGCAGTGCTCCCACCACAAATAGTGTAGTGTAGTGCACCGGGCAGCGCCACTGCCTCACGGTGAGGGTGCCGGTGGGGCTTGTCGCCAAGGCTGCTCATGTGCCCCCAAATGGGGGAACCGCCGCCGAGGAGAAAGCCTCCATTCCGGTAGGTTCCCACACAACCGTTCTTACCTCCAATACAACCATATCGACATTGGCTGATACTTCGTGGTCATCATGATCTCCTTCTATACCTGTACGAGCAGTGTTCAATGCTTCGAAAGCCTTAATGGTGTTACCAGTGTTCTTGAATCTCCTGGCTAGAGTCCGTTGGATTATGGACCTCTTTCCTGAGTTTGCATTTACTTCGTTGTATCAACATGCAAACATTGCATCGACCATCTTGATTTAGCAATCATAAAAGCATAATATTTAATGATTAGAATCTCAATTCGATGATTCCTTGGGATTCATTCGGATTACCATCTTGAAAGACGTTTACTGTTTACTGTTTAGCGTTAAAAACTATCAGGTTTCGTACTATTGGAAGCATTGAAGTTTACGTTTAGACTATAAGAACTGAGGTCATGCGAAAGGATTTACTACATACATATGATAATTGTTTCAAATATTGATGGTCTAAATACCAAAATGATATCATGGAATTATGATCCTTTTGCTTATTATTACGAACTGTACTAATATACGTATACTTAGTAGACTGATACATGAAACCTACTATTCGAACATATCAATGAAAATAAAAGAATATAGACCATTCTTGTACTAAATCTAAAAGCAATAATTAATGTAATCCTATAAAAATACCAATAATTTGAAAGGTTCTTTATGTTATATATACTGGTGTTACCCTTACTAAATATTAAATATGTAGTAGCTAGAAAAAAAATTTAATTAATTTTATACAAGGAAAACAGACATTTATTAATCAGAAATATAGAATTACGGAAATGATAAGTGTGTACTATTTGCAACGAACGGTACGAAAAGAGCGGGACATAAGCTTCAAATAGAAAACTATATATTATCACCAACGGACGGATTGCTGGCTGCTATCGTCGAAGGACCAAACAATCCTTTAGTACGATGCGTGTTGATTACGATATTCGCAAGTCCTATATGTGACCTGTTTCGACACACATTGCACATAAAAATAATACAACTGATGTAATAGCAAGAGCTCTTAAGGTGCATTCACAAATGAAAATTAGGTTTAGATTTAATGGTTTATATTTTAGATTTAAAGACTTTGGCCGCATATTATGTAATGACTCCATTCACACTTCAGAATTTAGGTTCTCTAAATCCAAATCATAAAGCTAAACATTGCAAGGTCCAAACTTTAGGTTTATGATTTAATTTGACGTCACAAACTTCACTAATGAGAATGAGTCTGAAATGATATAGATATATACACCCATCTTTATTTAGTATCCACTTGGTGGATTCGGCTTTTTAAACAAATGCGAGAAGAACATGGAGACTGTCATAACCTAATTGCTGAAATATAACCAATAATGCCAAGCGAATAACAGTTTCACGGAGCACAGGTGTCTTGTAAAGTACTGCTCTACTGATATTTTAATCTTGTATTTGAAGCATTTACACAGATATCTGTACATATTAAAACTAATTTTCAGGTAATTTAAATTTACATTTATGAATGACTTACTTAAACCTAAACAAAAACCATAAACCTAATTTTCATTTGTGAATGCACCTGTAAAGACCCTAAATTTTGAAGTGTGAGTGGAGTCATTACATAATATGCGTCTAAATCTTTAAATCTAAAGTATAAACCATAAAAAATCTGAACCTAATTTTCATTTGTGAATGCACCTTAAACCTTAACGGCAGAAGACAGAGACGACAATGTAAAATTTACCGCAAAGGAGTCGTGTTTAAACCATAGTCGAAACTAGACACTAGACAAATAAAGAATTACTCACAATATTTAAATAAAAGTTTCATATGTTGTAAATATTGTATATATTTATTTTCTTCGTAAAATAAAATTAAATAAAACAACGTACAACATTTTATTCCTATATATTTACGTGTGGTCCTTCGAGAAATATCCTTGGTGTTCATCATCAGGTTTCCACATTAATAATTACGAGTCCTACAATTTCTCAGTAACATTTGTATATATTCAGTAATTCTTGAAAACCCTTAGCTACGATATATTTGTTGTATACCTTATTTCCATCGATCAGTAAGAATATAAATTAATAATGTTTTCTGTTAAGGTAACAAAAGGTTCGACAGGTAAGATGAATGTTTATTACTTAGAAAATTTAGAAGACCTAGAATAATAATAAAATAATAATATAGGTGTTTGTGAAAAACTAAATAATTCCTCACAAACTGAATCAAAAATCCCAGTTCCCAGTAAAATCAAATAAAAACCAGTTTTCAAAACTAGAGCTTATATTTTTACTGAACTATGTGTATGATTTATCTGCCTCCTTTTCACAGTATAACATTAACTAGAAGTGTAATATTACCCTTATCCTTATCTTGAATTAATGTACTGGTGTTTTCTTTATACCCACGAATAGCAGCCACCAAATGCCCAGTACCCCAGTGTATACAGGGAGAGTTATTATCCCCTTCCAATGGTAGCATAAATTTACTCGGGCTATAAAACGAGGAAAATTACATCGGGAACAAAAATCAAGCAACAATTATCCAGAATAAAACACTGGACTGTGTGTTGTTCTCCACATATGTCGGCAGAGGCGTGGGGAATGGAAAACGGAAGGGGTAGGAAAATATGAGGATGTAGGTGTATTTATCTAAATTAATGAAAGCTATACAATATATCTTCAGTTTAATGTTCATGTTTATTTGTTGAAATAACCTAAAAAGAAACATTGACTGGTTAGAAGTGTAACTACCCCTAATTATATTACAGGTTATTGCAAATAATGTTACTAGATGAAATAAATTGTGAAAAGATCATGTCAGCCACTGGGATTTGAACCCGAGCCTTTACATTACCGAAGTCACGCTCTAACCATCTGAGCTATGATTGGTCTATTTACTACGTACTACATTATAGTAGTGCTAATATTAAAAACACTAATTTGTGATCAGTACAAGAATTTCCGAATACCTGTTACCAATTTTCACACTCTGCCATCAATTTGTAACTTGATTTTAATTGCCATTTTGCACCGCTTTAATGTCTGAACTACAGGTTTACAAAAAAGTGCGAATATTTGACAGTAGCATTTACAAACTCATTTGATATTTCCTTTCGTTATAAATTAATAAAATAAATAAATAATTATATCATCACAGCATATTACCCATTGCTGGGTGTGCCAATCTGCTTTGTACACAGATTTCGGTAATGATGATGACATATTTGTATGGTCTGACTAGCGAATGAAAGTTGACGTTTATATGATTTAATAGATGTAGTTTCCTTTGAAAACATTTCCCTATATTTGATTTGAAAGGAAACTGACCCTTATATATTCCGCTACAGAAGATTAGAATTGTAATCAGTAAATTTAATACCGCAAATTTAGTTCGTTCGTCTCAGGTATAAGCAACCCTCGAGTCGGAATTACTGTTAGAGGAAATTAAAAATAAACCTATTTCATAGAATTGTTACACTAAATAGTTTAAAGATCAAAATATTTTGTTATAATCAACATAAACGAAAAATGTTTTAAATATTTTAAACGCACCCCTGTTTTGATATACAGTTACCCTAGTCGGCCATCTATTTTCACCCAGACATAGTAATATATTTCTGTGCTTTCCTGGTCCAGTATTTAAATGGGTTTATGCAAAAAATTTATACATGAATATTTTGTACAATCCTATTCTTCTCTATGGTTTCAAAAGAAACCACATCTATAAAATAATTTAAACAACTTTCATTCGCTAGTCATACGATACCGTGTGGGCGTTTACCAGGCGTTACCTCACGGGCACCCATTGCTGGCGTGAAGACTGCACCACAGGGGTCAATTTTGTGCCATTTAAAATTCGAAATATTTGGCGTTAGTCGGGGTCGAACACGGTTCTCTAAATTCGCGACCAGACACTCAGGTACGCGGCCACGAGACCCCATTCCCATGGGGTCCTTTCATTAAGATATTGCCAATGTACCTATAAATGGAACAAATGGTCATAAGAGGGGAATTAACAAATAATATTTAATATTGTCTAAGGTCCGCTACTACTACATCTAGTTAAAGTGATAGTTAGTGATAACCAACAGTTATGTTGTAAAATTGTTCTTACCACCTTTGTTTAGAGCTAACTCAATGTTAAAACTATTGTTTGCATCGCTTCTAAGCTTCAGTTTAATTCTTGTTCTTACCACCTTTAGTTAGAGCTAACTGGATGTTAAAACCTAAAGTTTAATTCTTATTTAATGGTTAATAAACTGTTACTTTAACAGGAGATAGTAGGATCGGGTTTCAGCAGTATATCTGGCCATAAGAGGTGAATTAACAAATAATATGAATTCTCACAAATGTGGGTGTACAATTATTTATATAAATAATAATAATATAAATGGATGAAACACTTGGATCATGGTAAATAATAAAAGAAACCCTAGCTTCTACTAACTTTAGAATATTATTGTCCCCTTATTGACTGTACGGTTTATGTTCCCATTATAAGGTTCTGCTCGTACCCACTGTCAGAATCTCATAGTGGATATGTCTTTTATATTACTGCAACGCTAAATGTGTAAGAAATTTCCAATTCAGTACGTCACTTTGAGCATTTTCTTCGTCACGGTTTGAACGCTACTGTACCGCCAGCCACTATTTTTGTATGTGTTTGATTTCCGTGCGTCGTAAAAACGTTAACGATCCTAGGGCCGTATTAGCGTTGCTGCCGTTCTCCTGTAATGACTTGTACACGGTGCAAAACGAATAAAAAGGAATTACACTGCTGGTAATGAGGTTTTCCGACTTCAAAACACAATATGTCCGTGTATTGTAAAGCCGTACGACGCTGTTTTCAAGTATTTTACGTTAGTCAAAATGAGATAATCATACGGATGCATCTGATAGGGACTTGACTTTTATGACCCAGTTACACAGAGAGTTTCTCCGATAACAATAGATGATATCTTCATTAATTTTTCTAGTGTTTTTTAAAATAAATCGATGTAGTTGGTATCTACAATACCCTTACCTTTTCTTGGAGTTTTCGATTCACAGATTCTTTAATTCTGTCCTTTTTACGAGTCTCTTGTGGGTTTTAACATAAATTTTATTGTTAGGGAAAAATTATTACAGAGTCATTTATTTAACAATTTTAACTTATGTATCACTGATGTATGCACGCATTTTATCACTCTGTAAATTGTACGACGATACCTTCATCCTTGTATTAATTCATTTTCGTTATATAATTATCAATATTCCAACTATATATTAACATAGCCTTGATGATGGTTCATACATGGCATGCAACCTTTCGCCGAGACCTTAAACGTCTAGGAGTCATGTGGCAAGATGCACATGCAGGAGCAGAAGATAGATTAAACTGGAAAAGACTCGTTGATCGGTGTGTCTAGTTACACTTATAGGGAATAAGAAGAAGAAGAAGATGATGGTTCATCAGGAACCAAAACGTCGAAATTGAATGAATGAATGACTTAATATTTACCAAGACTGCTTCTCCAATAATTTTTCCCTAACATCAGACCATCATTCAATAAATACCAGTAACTATATAAATTTTATTGTTTCTTTTTATTTTAATCTTTTGTCAGTTCAACCAAAAAATATTGTGGTATATTCTACAATTGTAGTTTCTACAATTTTAAGAATGCTTTGTTGAAATGAAGAAAGTGTTTGGATGTGAATCATTATTATTAGCTATCGAAAAACTTTATTAGTTTTGGCCGAAAAACTTTAAAAGATATATTCGTAAAAGACGTCCAAAAACAGTTGTTATTGACGAAATCACTGTGATTCAAGCAACCTAGGACACTGACGTGAAAGTGACTAACGCCATATTGTACAATCATTTAAGTTTGCGAAAGCTATGCGCTTGTTAGATTCCCGATAATTTAACATAAGCACAAAAATCGGATACTGTCAAATGATTGACAGAGTTGTTGGTTGAGATATTGGGTTCTCGTGGCTACTGTGTTCAATAATTTTGTACTACTAAAGATGAGAACTTAGTATACGAGTTCTGTTATTTTTTTTACGAAAACCTGATGGATTTGAATCAAGCGCGTTTGCATGAGCCGACCGAATCAGACGACCATTGTTGGAATTTTATTCATACGATAAGTATCTTTTACAATACGAAAATATGTATACCTAAAAGAATATTTTATGTTAGTAGAAGAAAAAGTTATTTTCTTAAACATCTGTTCCTCATATAATCTTCTAGGAAATTTATAAAATTCAATCGGTAATATTGTGAGAATTATTACATCCCCCAATGCATCACATAATATTTGACATCCTATCATTCACATTTATTGCAAATATTTTATAAAATAGAAATTGCAAAATTATTCGGACATAAAACATAACCTTGCTATGTTTCAATGAGTAACCATTTTGTCATTTTTGTCCGCTGTCGGCGCTGAACACTTTTGTGCACACCGCCTATAGGACGCGAGCAGACACGTGACTCGAGCGACATTGACGTGCTTGCAATCAGCTAATTTGTATGCGCATGTCATTCTGACAAGGACTATGTTACGTTGACAATACCAATGTTTTGATTTATTTTGATTTTTAACTGCTAAAATGTTATTATTTTTAATTTAATGTTTTATTGCTTAAAAATTGTAAAATAATAACATTAAACCAGTTCAAAATCAAAATAATTCAAAACATTGGTATTGTCAAAGTGACATTGTTATTGTCAAAATGACATGCGCACACAAATCAGCTGATTCCAAGCACGTCAAGATCGCTCAAGTCACGTGTCTGCTCGCGCCCTATACGAACTATATTGACAGTTCCAAATTATTCCCTGGACAGAATTACGACAAATTGCCCAAAAAAAGATATTTCTGTTTCTCTTGTTATGTCCATTTTTTCTAGCGTATTTCAATTTCTGAATCTATCTAAAAATAGCAGTCATTTTCTCGTAAAAAGCAGCTTGATAAATAAGCAGTATTAATTAATTACGTCCAAAGCAAACTCTGCGAGCTTAACAAAAAACCAATGTAATTAAAAAGGAAGTCTGTAATCAAACAGAACACAAAGAGCAGGAGAATGGTGGGGGCATATATCGACCAATCACATCCGAGAGACATCACAAGATGGAATATAAGATTATAAACAGTTTAGGAGATTCAGCAAACACAAACAGTTCTTGAAGCTGACTATTACTTGATGACTCATACAAGAACAAGAGTAAATATTTATCCGTTGGGCAAGACGTCCATTAAATGAATGAAAATACTACAACTATTTAAAGAAGTGTAATTTTATGTTTGCGCCATTCACTGGTAATTTATTACACTTCAATAATGCAATCAATACTAATTAATTAGTTTTTGGATGGATTGTATCGTACATTATTTATGATTGTAAAATATGTTCTATTAGATTAATGTCGATTCCTTTTTTACCTCCCATTACCCTTGGTAAGGGATGTATAGACATCGTGCTAAAAATCGCATATCGAGATTTTGGTAAATGACCACGTTTAAAGGTCCCTAGAATCCAATTTTAACATTTTCACGATGATGTCTGTGTGTATGTGTGGATCCTCCACTCTAACTCAGATACTATCATTCAGAAAATTTTGATACCTTGTATTTCGAACTTTTTCTGTAGTGGAAAGAGTCCATTGGATTTTGGTGAAAATCGGATAACCGGAAATGGCTCTTTACTAAAAGCTCAATATAATGGAATAAACATCAAATACTAAACCCGAAAAATATAAAGTTCAGAATCAAAACTCGACAAATCCATTTTTACGTTCCGTCTTACCTTTAGGTAAGGAAGGTATTGTTTTTGGTCAAAAAATTTGATGGTGAGTTTTTAATGAATAAGCACGTTTTAGAGTCCCTAGAATATGTACAATTTTACTATTTTTGCGATGATGTCTATATGTCTGTGTGTATGTGTGTATGTGGCGATTTTTTCTCCGACGATAACTCCAACCCTACAATTCTAAAAAATATAATTCTTTGGTAGGTATTCCTCTTCGTTACATTCATATGAAGAGCTGATTAGATTTTGGTTATAATTGGTCGACCGGAAGTATCCTCATTTGTAGATTTTAACAGTGAAAAAACGCTGTTAAAAATCATTTTTTCACATTTCATGTTATTATAAATATTAAATAATATTTATTCTTTATACGATTTGATTACATTTTATACTTCAATGGATATTGAGTTAAAAAATTATAAAGAAATTAAATTTCATAAAGCAGCCAGCTATGCATGCTACACTGGACACAACTAATATAATTTTAAAAATTCTGATATACAGATGTCAATGTCAAGTGCGATTGACATAGTATGTTTGTGTTATAATTTTACAGCAAATACGGAATCAGTTTTAAGAAACTTTCTATACGGAATTTGTACAAAATATATAGATCTAAGGGAAGGTAATGTACTGGAAATATAGAACTTTTCGCAAGAAACTGTTTGTATGGAATTTGTATAAAATACATAGAACTGACGGAAGGTAATGTGCTGGCCACATCAGATTTTTTAAATTGAAATTCTGACATTAATAATTTTTATAATTGAACAAAGTAGTTTTTGGTTCGTTAATCTCAACATTATATATGCATAGGTAGATGTTTTTATATAATTATTCATTTGGAATATATCAAAACAGTTTGTATGCAATTTCCCAAAATTTTACCCAATTGGATTTGTTCAGTTTTCAAAAACCGCAAAAAAATCGGATGTGGCCAGCACATTACCTTCCGTCAGTTGTACCTATGTATTTTGTACAAATTTCATACGGAAAGTTCCTTGCTAAATTAAATATTCTATTTCTTGTACATTACCTTCCGGCAGTTGCATGTATATTTTATGCAAATTTCATACAGAAAATTATTATTTTGTGACGTTTTCTATATACTGTGTAATGCATCTGCAGAAATAAAAGATTTATTATTATTATTATTTCTTGTACATTACCTTAAAGCAGTTGTATGTATTTTATACAAATTCCATACAGAAAGCAAAAGATCCTATATTTTTAGTAAAATTATAAGACAAACACACTATGTCAATTTCACTTGACACTGACATCTTTCAATCAGAATTTTCTTAATATAGTAGCTGTTTCCATAGCTATGGCTACTTTATGAAATTTAATTTCTTTATAATTTTTTAACTCTATATCTATTTAATATTAAGCATAAAATGCAGTCAAATCGTATAGAGAATAAAATATTCTTTAATATTTATAATAACATCAAATGTGAAAAAATTATATTTAACATAGTTTTTTCAAGAAAAACTGTTAAAATCTTCAAATGATGGTACTTCCGGTTGACCAATTGTAACCAAAATCTAATCAGCTCTTCATATGGATGTAACGAAGAAGTATACGAAAAATGATAATTTTTGTAACTGTAGTATTAGTGTTATCGCAGACGAAAATTTTGTTACTCGCACACACACACACACACACATCCACACACACACATCCACACACTCACATCCACACACACACATCCACACACACACACACACACACACACACACACACACACACAAACACACACACACACACACACACACACACACACACACACACACACACACACATACAGACATCATCGTAAGAATAGTAAATTCGTATTCTAGGAACCCTAAAACGTGCTTATTGATTAAAAACTCATCATCGAATTTTTTGACCAAAGACAATACCTTCCTTACCTAAAGGTGACGAAAGGTAATAATGCTGGCACCGAGGCAATTTTAATTTTGTTTCCCTTAATATCCAGAGAATTTAATAATAAAGTACCAAGTGTCATTACTTGTCAAAATAATAAAATAACATTTTTTCTTCAAGTATTATGATTAACATTACAAGTATATTAGCCTTGTAATAGGGTTGTAATTCATTAATTTGACTTATGAGAAACGAGTATTTTAATAACAAAACTTTAATTAGAAGAGACTTCGATAAAACCGATTAAACAAAACAAAGTTGTCCGTAAGTCAGTTCGAAATTAAAAAACTTGACATTAAAAAGCTTGGAGGGCAGCTGTCCGTTTTAATAAGTTTTTTCGCCGAGAATCCAGTTACTCTGTTCGCACCATGTCAGTTGGGTAACGAATCTAATTATATAAAAATAACTTTGAATAGATAGCATTAACCAGCTCTGAGCTGGCGAATTTATTAAGATATCACGTAAACTGGATTATAATTTTATTTCTAATTACTTTCCTGTTAATTACTGTGCCTGGAAAGAGTGCTATGCTATGGAGTAGAAGAAACGAAGCCTCGATTTGTAGCCTGACGACAAAATAAAAGAAACGCATATCTACGTAGAAATAATTATAGCCGAGTGGATTATTCCCCAAGCCCTCTGGCGCCTGTGGGGGATATTAAACTGTAAATTCATTTCGCTTGCCGTTGTGTTGCTGGATAAATGTTTCCATGGCAACATATTTAATAAAATTTTCACCGTTTTTCAATCGCTTATCCATAGGGGATGTCCAACCAACATTTACACCTACTCGCAAGCGTGGGATTGCATATTAATAAATTTCAATACAATCTGTAAATAATGAATATGTTATATCGTTATCACTCACACACTACAATATATTTACCAGTATGACAGACATAAATGAACATGAATTTAATCAAAATTATTATAATGTTTACAATTACAAATATTAAATTATAATTTACTGATATGAAAAATCTTTGAATACGTTTTAACAATTTAAGAAAATTTTCCACGTAAAATGTAAAATTACAAATACAGAGTGCTGATAGTCACGTGATTCGCATATTTCCTCAATGACATCAAAACTAGACTCCTGGGAAAAAAGTGTGGTATGTAAGTTCATAGACGTTCGAATTTTTATTATAAATAATACGCTTCAACAATAAACTTGTGGTGTTCGTTCTTTACAACCTAAAAAAAATCTGATGTGGCCAGCACATTACCTTCCGTCAGTTCTATGCATTTTGTATAAATGTCATACAGAAAGTTCCTTGCAAAAGATTCTATTTCTTATACATTACCTTAAGGCAGTTGTATGTATTTTATACATATTCCATAGCAAAAGATCCTACATTTCCAGTAAAGTTATAACACAAACATACAGTCAACTGCACTTGACACTGATACCTTTCAATCAGAATTTTCTTCATATAGCAGCTGTTTCCAGAGTTATAGCATCGCTAGCTAATATATGATATATATATATATATATATACACACACACACATACAGACATCATCGTGAAAATAGTAAAATCGTGTTCTAGGGACCCTAAAACGTGCCTATTCATCAAAAACTCATTACCGATTTTTTTGACCAAAGACAATATCTTCCTTACCTAAAGGTGACGGAAGGTAAAAAACTCATTAATTAAGCTATTAAAATTATTTTTGTAACTCACTAAGCAGATAACGACATACAGTAAAGAGTCTTGAAAAAAGAAAAAAAAAAGTTATTGATAATGTAATTATGAAACGCATGTAATAAAGACGTTAAAATTAAACAGAAAGCGCAAAGAATATTTGAACAGATATTTGACAGATTGACAGAACAATACACGCCTATGAATTGTACACAACTGTTAATACTTATTTCCGCGGAATAAAATATTGCTATTGCAGCAGGTCACGTGACTATCAGATGGTTTTGATCACTCTGTATTTTAGTACCCACTTAATAGTAATATGAATGTAATAGTTATTTGTATATCAAGACCACGAAATCACTCTTTAGCGTACCGAGAGAAAAATTGTCGCCGAGGCCGCTTGCAGCCGAGGCAAGACAATCTCGAGGGCGCTAAAGGATTTCGTGGACAAGGTGTACACAATATTTTTTGTGCAACCGTAAAAAATATGTAATTACAAATTTTATTCATTTTAAACAGTTTCAATGTAAATAGAAAGTTAGCTTTCAAGGTGGCTATGGGATTAACGTTTGATAAACAAAACCATGCAATTCTCAAGTGTCAAAGTGGTTGTTTACCTAATTTCGCGGCCGCTACCATGACAACGGCCGCGAAATTCATTTCGCGGCCGTTGCCATAACAACAGTCGCAAAATCTAATTTCGCGGCCTGTATTGCGGCTGCGAAATACTTATTTCGCGTCCGGTTGCACAAAAAATTGTGTATTGCGACAAAAAAGTACGTTAATATAAAATGAAATAACAACCATATATGTATGTATGTACAAGAGCTTCTTGATGTCGGCAAATGTTTATTAGCTCTCGGCATCGGTAAATTTATATACTGTCACTAATGGAAGAAAAAGCGATGAAGAAAAATGAAATAAATTTAATTAATAAAACAAAATGGTATGCCATTCCTTTTCATAATCTGGAGATTCAGGAAGACAAAGACATTCTTTCCATCAAAATTAATAACATTCCATCGTATTGCGCATGTCATTTTCTTAGAATAGCTACAATAATTTAATCATAAAAATAATTTCATTTATTACATTCCAGGCTTATTGGAATATTTGGAATAATAACGGTTAAGCTTGCAAACTAGTTCAAAATCAATATGATATGCCGAAATTTCATTGGGGTAATTCATCCATTATAATATTAACAATGAGTTAACAGTTTGTATATTTGAAATAAATTGTGAAAAATTGCCAGCAATCGGGATTAGAACCCGAGACACCTATCTTGCCGGAATAGTGCTCTACCAACTAAGCTATTGGCTGCTCTCTTCTCGATGGCAGAACAATCTTTCACTTTTAAGATCGTGACCCCAAATCAATTTTCGATCTTTATATTAATTACATTTTTTATATAGCATACAAGAATCTAGGATTTATTATTCGTAACTCTCAGAGTTTCATTATCATTAACACTTTCAAATCAAATGTTCATTTTAAGTGGCACAGTATTGCTAACTCGGGAACTATAAGAGCTACGAGGTCGGTTAAATTAGCAAACAGTTTCTATTTTACTAGACTATTTTAATGAGCATTAAAAAATTTTTTTTCAACTAGAGGTTTTCAAACTGTGGGCCCCAACTTTGTTATTTTAAATGAGATCCTATATTTTTTATTGCGGGTGCGGCAGAATAACCTCTCTAGGCATTGTGAAGCGAGTAGAGGTCATAAAAGGGTGGGGGGATATATTCCTTGGCCCTCGCGCTCGCCAGATACAACACCGTGTGACTTTTTCTTTAGAGTAATCTCAAATTCGAAGAACCTGCAAACTCTAAAGGAGGCAATCCGCACAGAAATCAAAAATATAACCTCAAAAAATGCTGGAAAGACATACGAAACTTCATAAGTCGTTTACTTTACAAAACCACATGATATAAAACTTCTCATGTTGTAAGTTCAGAATGTGAAAATGTTTTTAACTCAAGTTTTTATGTTTTAATTCACATTCAAAACAAAAACTAGGGAGGTTGCTCTGGATGTACAACAAAAAAAAAGACTATAAACCTAGTTTTCAACAATGCATATTATTACTTGTTATAATATACGAGTTTGGTGTTTCATCCATAAAACTCTACAAGCAAATTAATTAAAATTTCAGCCCATATAGCAAAAGGCACTTTAATGCAGAGATTAAAGTCTACTGTACATCATTCTAGTATATGAATCATAAAACTTAAAACTATCGAGTAAAGTCTTCAGTGTCAGAATATAAATTTTCTCTGAAATGAAGTGGGTCAAAAACCCTCTCGTCATTTGGCAGGCCGTGACGTCACGATCCTGCTCAGTAATTAATTACAACCACTGAACTAATAAATCTGCTGATGCCTTTGTCAATGCGACAGATGGTTCCAAGCTCCAAATCATACAGAATTATTTATAGACAGAAACCGAGTTTTCGAGATTCATTACAGAGTTGAAATACTCAGAAAGCTCGAGTTTACATATGTGGCTCAATGATGGATTAGCCCGAAAAATTGAACGGATTTTTTAGGGAACAATTAGAATAATTATATAGGATTGTGCAGTGTACAGCAACGAGAAATAGAATTGTAATTTGCAGCAAGGGTCGAAAATTCTCTGCCAAGGCATATAATCGGCCTAATTCACTAAGATAGTTGTTAACATAGTCGCTAGGTAACAACTGAGAGTTAACAACGATTTTTAGCAACTCTTGTAACAACTGTCATTCAATTGGCATTCAGTAAATACATAATTAACGACATTGTTAAAAACGGTCGCTCTGAACAATAGTTGTTAAATATAGCAGTGAAGTTATTAACAAATGAGTTAAAAGGCATGTCGATTCTCAATATTTGTACATATTTCTACTCTATTCATAAAGTGACAGATTTTGATTCATTTGACGTTTGAGTTTTTAATAATGAGTGATAAGAAAATTTGGGGTGCAGGATGTTCCGCGTAACATTATTCTCTAATGGTAGATTTCATGATAATTTTAGACTAATCAAATAACAAAGTGAGTTTTACATTTCAGTTCTGATAACTGCTAGTTGTAAATTTTGCAAATGGTTTATTGACTTGAAAAATAGAAATTTTCCTGTAATCTCTTTATAAGACCCATAGCTAGGCGTAAAAATTAAGTGTTGGGAGAATTTGATGAAGTTCTCCAGTTTACTATACATGTTTATTCGATTCTATGTGATCGATTTTGAAATTTAAATAATGTTATCATCAGGAATGACGCATGATCTTCGTCTAGAATTTTAACAGTAAAAATAATAGAAATTTGGCATTGTTGAAATGGCTGTTTAAATTTAAATGTGTAAGATAAATGAAAATAAATTTCAAAAAATTAAATTTAGATCCTTTCGGTAGAGAATCTGAAAATTTGTTTAATATTAGGAATTAATATATTTAAATTTGGAATAAATGTAAATCCTTCATCATGCAACATGAGACATGAGATCTGCGGGCATATACTGACTAAGTATGCTTGAAGCGTGAGACTATCCAATTCACGAATTAAACGACACTTGCTCAGTTTGAATATCTCTGTAAATATTTTTTTCCCGATGTCAGGATCGAGAATGGATTACTGATATCTCGCAAATTTCTTTGCATAATTCTTGTTTAAAAATGTATATAATTATTGGGCATGTAGGTATATATAAGTTTATAAATAGTTTACCTTTGCTGTCGTCCCTCTATTTCCAGTAAAAAGTTTATTTCCTAACACAAAATTGTCAAGAAAAACCATTTACCAACGATTGTTCAATACTAACAACGAGAGAAATGCAGTTGCTAGATTAACAACTCAACGTAACGACTAGTTGTTAAATTTTAGCAACTCGATGTAATAATGAATTGGGATTTTGAACTTAGCGACTGACATTAAAATTAACAACTGAAAATGGTTGTTAATTTTAACAATTTTGCTTAGAGAATTAGGCCGAATATGCCATTTTCGATTTTGCTTCTATAACATATAGTTATTTCAGTACGCAAAAATGCTATAATAACCTAGACAAAATATGAAATGATCGCCAATGATATTTCGTAATAATTTATTCAAATATATACAAGAAATTATTGTTCGTCTATTCTCGAGTGATAGCATGTCATAAGTTTTAAGTGTCAAAGTATAACTGAACGTATATATATATATATATATATATATATATATATATATATATATATATATATATATATATATATATATATATATATATATATATGTATATCAATTATAATGTATTAAGACGTTATATTTAAACTAGAATTATTTTGAAATTTACTGTTTACATTGAGTATCACCTATGTTGCAAGTCTACTCGATTCCCTCCAACTCTTACCGTAATCGGATAGGCTTGCTACATTTATATATATATATATATATATATATATATATATATATATATATATATATATATATACAGGCTGTGTAACAACTCGCGCCCCAGAGTGAATGAGGAAACACGAGACTGCACTCGAATGTGTAATTTCGTAGAAAAAAAAAATCTAGCTTAAAAAATATTCGAGAAAAGACGTCTTAAAATTGACTAATCAGAGACCTACACCTTTAACGTGAGTTTGCCGTGATTTTACGTTACTAGGGTTTTATACAAATCAAATCTTCTTTAAAATGTGTGGGCGACTGTAGTTTTCGAAAAATATCAGTGTCAAATTAAATTTGACAAGGTGAATAAAAAAAGGCAAATTCTTACCATGTATTCAGCCGCTGATTACTTAGAAATGATTATAATTTTCGGAGAATGTGGACGTAACGCCAACACGTTGCACTGTGCGATATAAATGATGATCTCGGATGACATCTTCACTAACCTAAATTTGTTGACAGTGAAAAGTCAACTCTAAAGTGTCATAATTACAGTTATTCAAACAAATTTTGTAACTCACTAGTTGTATTTTTAAAGCCTAACAACCAGTTTTATTTTGTAATAATATCATCACATCTCAAGATATCCTTCCGGGATTGGTGGCTTAAAAAGTCTTGTAACTCCGTTATGCAAGCAGCCGCAAATTATTTTCTTCAATTTGTTGGCTATCTATTGTCGTCGGCAAGTGTCAGTTTCGTCTGGGGCGCGAGTTGTGAGACACTCTGCATATATATATATATATATATATATATATATATATATATATATATATATATATATATATATATATATATATATATATATATATATATTAGTTCAGTGCTGTTATTTCTTTAGTAAACATTTAATATTTTTAACCCTAAACAAAGATTGCAAACGATCGGTTGTAACAAATGCACAATTGCGTAGCGTGTTAGTGTAAAACTCATTTAGCACAAATTTGCAATTGTAACTAGAACTCTATAGAATAGAGCTAGACGAATTGCTAACGGTATTTATTCATAGTAGTGGTTATTCTTCATCAACTGCACTCCACAAATCCATCAGCATTCCATTAATGAAAACACAACACCTACATCCTCCATGAAGCATTTAATAAACCCCAGTTTTCCATTATTTATTCACTGAACCAACCACATGTCACACAATTATCCTCGCTGCCGATACAGCATTAAAGTTTCATTCAACGTTAACGTTACCGTTCCGAGCACTGCCTATATACCAACATACCCTGAGTGCTCACGCATTCACGCCTACACGCACACACTAGGCATGTAGAGAGTTGGGGTTCGGGGTCGATGCTAATCACTTCAGGAAGAAAGATGGAGAAATTACAGGAAAGAATGGGTTAGTTCTACGGTAAAGCACTTCGCGTCTTTTATAATTTACAATTATAATTATAAATTACCAATAGGATAGTTTAGTAATTACGTCATATACGGCAAGGTTCATTTATTTAAACTACTGTTCTACCTGAAAAGATGTTTGAAAATAAGTTGTTTATTTCCATTTTTACCTCCCGTTACCCTTGGGATCGTGCTAAAAATCGCATATCGAGATTTTGGTAAATGACCACGTTTTAAGGTCCTTAGAATCCAATTTTAACATTTTCACGATGATTTCTGTTTGTATGTGTGTATGTGTGTGTGGATCCTCCACTCTAACTCAAATACTATTATTCAGAAAAATTTTAAACCTTGTATTTCGAACTTTTTCTGTAATGGAAAGAGCCCATTAGATTTTGGTAAAAATCGGATAACCGGAAATGGCACTTTACTAGACGCTCAAAATAGTTTTTCTTCAAAAAAGACATTTAAATATTATTTTGTTATTATAAAAATTAAAGAATATTAAATGTTCTATAGAGTTGCATTAATACTTTTTCTATATATTTTATGAATAAATTTATAAAATTATCTATAATTTAAATCCCAGACTCTACGCTTTAAACAAACAATACGCAGTTATTCAAATGTACGTAACTGACAGATGTCACTATCAAAGAACTAATCATTTCAAAATAATATTAGTAACGTTTTAAAAAGAAAAAAATCTGATGTGACCAGCACATTACTTTCCGTCAGTTCTATGTATTTTGTATAAATGTCATACAGAAAGTTCTTTGCAAAAGATTCAATTTCTTGTACATTACTTTAAGGCAGTTGTATGTATTTTATAGAAATTTCTTACAGAAAGTTTCTAACAAAAGACCCTATATTTCCAGTAAAATTATAACACAAACATACTGTCAACTGCACTTGACCCTAACACCTTTCAATCAGAATTTTCTTAATATAGCAGCTGTTTCCAGAGTTATAGCATAGCTAGCTAATATGTGATATTTAATTTCTTTATAAGTTAATAACTCTATATCCACATACACACACACACACACACACACACATACATACACACATACACACATACACACACACACATACACACACACAAACACACACACACACACACACACACACATATCATCGTAAAAATAGTAAAATCGTATTCTAGGGAACATAAAACGTGCTTATTCATCAAAAACTACCTAAAGGTGACTGAAGGTAAAAAGTAAATAGAACAATAGAAAAGGAATTCAATACAATTTCCAGCATAAGTAAATATATATATATATATATATATATATATATATATATGTAGGTAGGTATTTAGATTAATAAAAATTAACAATTAACAAAAATGTTTAAGCTAATCCTCATTTTGAATTAGTGAATTCTATTCTATCCCTGTATTTAAAATTTAATTTTCATTTTATTATATCTCTGGTAGCTCAAAGTTTAGAGACAGATAAATGTCACTATCAAAGAACTAATCATTTCAAAGTAATATTAGTAACATTTTAAAAAAGAAAAAAGTAAATAGAACAATAGAAAAGGAATTCAATACAGTTTCCAGCATAAGTAATTTTGTAGGTATGTATTTAGATTAATAAAAATTAACGATTCACAAAAATGTTTAAGCTAATCCTCATTTTTGGATTAGTGAATTCTATTCTATCCCGGTATTTAAAATTTAATCTTCATTTTATTATAGCTCCGGTAGCACAATGGTTAGAGCAACGCCTCATGTCATTAGTGCGCTCGGGGCTCTGGGTTCGAATCCCACTAAGGCATGGATGTGTGTGAATGTGAACCTACTGTATAATTGGGATTTAATCCCGTTGAGGGGATTAAAAAGAAGGTAGTTACTTGGATTAGATTAGACTATATTTTAAAAAATAAACTGTCAAAATAAGAGTAAAATTCGCTAATCTAAAAATAAGGATTAACTTAATCTTTGTTGTTACTCGGGCTATAAATGGCGCGAGGTATTGTGTTGGCCACACCAGATTTTTTATTTACAATTTTACTTTACTAGTAACACATGCAACATACAAATTATTTTTGCTTGGATACACACTGTCATGTTCCTTTTAAATTACTCGTGGAGAAAGATCGGGGTTCGTTTTGATTTTCCTGTAACGATAACTACGTTACCTCTGCTGAAATTCCACGTTTTACAATCAAAACACGAAGCAGCCATCTGAAAACTCACACGGTGCCACAACAAATGCACACCAGTGCACAATACATCTAGCTGGCTGAGATTTAATATCAAAAACAATTATAATTAGCGTGCGAGAACTCGGAAACTTCTTTCGCTGCCTAGTGCTTTTGGAGCTTCGTGCACAGCTTAAATTTCACACTTATAGCTTTGCTGATTTTCCCCCAGAGATTTTGCTCTGAGAAATTATTTCCATGAATAATAATTTGTGATACAATTGTAAATAAATAAATATAAATATATCATCACGGCATATTACTCATTTCTGAGTGTGCCAATCTGCTTTGTACACAGATATCGGTAATGATAAGTATGGGTATTTCGAAAAATTATTTGATGGTTCTTTTAAAAACGTTTATGTCTCACTAAAGTATTATGAACTGTTTATTGCTATAGGGTACTGTGTATATAAACATATCTATAACAACCGGGGCATTATATGAGGGCATAATAGTTCATTATGCCCTAATTATAAACCGATCATCGTTTATGGACTTAAATTAGAAATAATATGAACAGTATATAATGAAAATTATATTCTTTTCAATTATAATTCTTTACAATAATAATAAGGATTGATTACAATAATTAATACATTCATTGATTACAACAATTAGTATAATAGAAAAACAGCTTTGAAAGCACAACACAAAAATCATTTGTAATTTAATTGTACTACTTAAAAATGATGACGGATCACTAATTTTTTGGGGACGATATTTATCTACGTTTGAATTCATTTTTGATAGTACTTACCGTTACATGTACCACATCCAAAGCAGTACAAACTCTTTAAAATGTTATAATATAATATTCAGAAATAAGTGCATAAGAAATAAAGAGCTGAGATCTGTTATGTGAAAACGAACCTCAAAATATAATACTTACATCTTCTATAGACGAGAATGGAATAATTAGGGGAACAATTATGCATTTCTCTTCTTCAAAATATGCAGAAGCATTCAAAATAATTTCTTTACACCGTTTCGATAAAATATTTCCAAAACATCAAATTCACCCATTCCATCATCTCCAACGATATAATAATAATAATAATAATATCTTTATTCCATTGATCATAAAATACATGATATTGGATGAGTCTGTCATATTATTCACAGTGTAACAACAATATGAAACATGTAATATGTAGTAAGTACACAATAAAATAACAATACTTAAAAAATATAAAAAATTATTGTGATAGAAATTCTTGTACTGAATAGAAACAATTTTTAACTAAATATGTTTTCAAATCAATTTTGTAGGACCGTAGCGAGGAGGATGATTTCAAACTATCGGGTAACTTGTTGTACAATACAGCTCCTATATAATATATGTTTTTCTCGAATAAACTAGATTTATGTGGAATTAGTACTAATTTGTTTTTATTACGAGTATTATAATCATGATCATCGTGATGTTTTTTAAAATCTTTATAACTTTTCTTTACAAAAATTAGCATATTATATAGATAGATGCAAGGAACAGTTAAAAGACTTAACTGTATAAAACTATCTCTACAACTGTCACTCCGTTTCAAACCAGACATATAACGAATAGCACGTTTTTGCATTCTAAAAACTCTAGTTGCGGAAGAAGCTAAACCCCAAAAAATAATCCCGTAGTTTAAAATAGAATAAAATTTTGCAAAGTAAAAAGTTTTTACTATATTTAAGTGACTAATATCCTTAAGACGTCGTATTGCGTAACATAAACTTGTAAGTTTTTTACATACATAATCTACATGCTGTTCTCCAGACATATTTTCATCTATTATGAAACCCAATATTTTAGTAGAACTTACTTGTTGTAAAGATTTTCCGTTATATTTAATTAATATGCTTTCGTTATAATCTGGCCTGTTACAAAATTTCATAACATTTGATTTCTCAATATTTAATATTAGCTTATTTTTGGATAACCATTCATTGATATTTTCTAAATTTACATTTGTGTGCTGAACAGTATTTGTAACAGATGGACTATAGTTAAGTAAGGACAGGTCGTCAGCATAAGCAACAAATGTACCGTGGGAAATACAGTATTTTATGTCGTTTACATATAACAAAAATAATAGGGGACCAAGAATTGATCCTTGCGGGACTCCTATGGTGATATTACATTCATCTGACATAACGGAATTAATTACTACCACTTGTTTTCTATTTTGTAGATAAGACTCAAGCCATTGAAGGCATATTCCGCGGATACCATAACGTTCGCATTTTTCTAGTAATATGTTATGATCAATGCAATCAAAAGCTTTTGTTAAGTCTAAAAATGAACCAACAACGGATTGGTTCTTATCTACCATGGAATATATTATTTTAGTATAATCTGCTAACGCTGTCATACAATCGGAACCTTTCTGAAAACCATGCTGTTCATTTATTATAATCTTGTGTTTACATAAGAATGATTGTATTTTGGTATATATTACTTTTTCGAATATTTTGTGGAACGGTGAAACTAATGTTACAGGTCTGTAATTATTAATACATGTACTATCTCCCTTTTTATGTAACGGCCTTACTTTAGATATTTTTAATTCAACAGGAAAATATCCACTGATTAGACTCTCATTTATTATATAAGTCAAAGGGGTTAATATAGCATACATAATTTTCTTTATTAATACATTTGACATATTATCTAACCCAGTCGAAGATGTATTGTTTAATGATTGTATGGTGCGAGCAAGTTCTAATTCTGTAATTGGAGTAATGAAAATCGAATGAACATTCCTGTGTATTTGCGTTGTATTTGAATCTATGGCTTTTTTAGAGTTCGGTTCTAAATATTTTGATTTTATTAAATTTTCCGCTAGTGAACAAAAATGGTTATTGAATTCGTTAGAAATTAATTTTAAATCTGTTATTGGTTCATTGTTTACAATTACTTTGTGTGTGATTAATTTTTCTTCTTTATTGTTTATATTTTGATTTATCACTTGCCACACTGATTTAGCAATATTATTTGAATTTTGGATTAAACTGTCATTATATTGTCTTTTAGCTGTTTTCACTTTATTAATATGTTTACGTTTATATTCACTGTAAAAATTATTGGGAATAGCACCACTGTTTCGTAATTTAAATAGATCTTTAAGTTTTTGTGACGAATTTATTATGTCCGGGGTTATCCATTTTTTGTTTTTATTATGTTTCTTATTATCTATTATTTCCGGAAATGCGATATTAAAATAGTGTGTTATGATCTCCAAAAAAATAGAAAAGCATTGTTCAATGTCTTTTGCTGCATAAACTTCGTTCCAGTCTTCTATACTTACATAATAGTTAAACTGTTGTATATTTGATTCTGAGAAAATTCGTATTTTCTTTTTAACATTATCGCAATTAAACTTCACAGCTTTAATAGTGAATTTCGCGGTCTGGGCAGAGTGGTCTGATAAACCATTATGATGCACTTCGCTTTCCTTGGGACAATCAATATCTGTGAATATGTTGTCTAGGCACGTGCCTTTATTATTAAAAGATATTCGTGTTGGTTCTTCTATCATGTGATGTAGACCGAAAGTATTGAAGATGTCTAAAAAGTCATTTCTTTGTTTATTTTTAACTAAAATGTCAATGTTAAAGTCACCACATACTATCAGTTTTATATTCTTATTCATCGATATTGTTTCTAATAATTGTTCTAATTTATGAAAAAACTTATTTATATCTCCATCTGGAGATCTATAAACTAAAATAACACAATAGTTTATTGAAGCACTATTTATTTTAATTACAACGTACTCAAAATTTATTTCTTCGCACTCAATATTTACATTTAGTGTAATCGGGTTCAGTTCTGGTTTAGCTAAAATTAGTACACCCCCGTTTTTAAAATTTGTTCTATTATAAGCATTAGCTAACACATAATTTTTAATTTTCAGATTGTCTGTTTCTTCTTTTGTCAACCAGTGTTCTGATATGCATAAGATGTCTATGTTTTTTTCTTCAATAAACACTTCAAGTACATCAATCTTGTTTCTCAATGACTGCATATTTTGATGCATTATTTTTATACTAGTATCATTGTTTGAAGATTTATTCCATGTATTTTCCGGTAGTTGCTATATCTCGTAATTTGTTTTAGATTCAATGAGTTTAACTAGTTTTTGGTAAATCGGGCAGGTGTTGCTATTTGCTCGATGATTCGTAAGAAAGTTGATGTTTTGATAATAACAAAATGTTGATAATAAACAAAACAATTAAACAACATCCTTAGCAACGCCAAAGCTTAAGCACTTTTGTAATAAAATTATTATAAATGAAAACTTATTTCACATATTTTAGTGAGACATAAAATCTTATATGTACCACGAGCGTTACTAGATGATAATGCCCATTAGACGATATCTATCCCTCGGGCTAAAGGCCCTCGGGCTAGATCCTCGTCGCACTCCTGGCAATATCATCATCGTAACGCCCTTGGTACATAAAATACAATTTTGTTTTTACAAAAAATGCTTAAGTCACTGGATAATGAAGAACGTAAAACGTCGTTTAAAATTGTATCTCCAACAATAAACAATAAAAACAACGTATGAAGCTTCAATCCAATAAAACTGTAAAAAAGGTCAGATGTGGCCAACACCAAACCTCCCGCTATTTAATTTTTATTAATTTAAATATACTTATATACTTACATATTTAGTTATTGCGGAAACTGTATTAAGATCCATTCCATATATCTATGGTTCTATTTATTATTTTCTTTTTAAAACGTTACTGTTATTAATTTGAAATGATTAGTTCTTTGACAGTGACATTTATCTGTCAGTTACATACATTTAAGATATGAACTGTGTAACCAAGGAGATTTGCTTGTTTAAAGCGTAGACTCCGGGATTAAATTTATAGATAATTTTATGAATTTATCCATAAAATATATAGAAAAAGTATTAATGTAATCTGAAGAAAATTTAATAATCTTTAATTTTTATAATAACATTAATCTCGAAAAAATAACATTTAAAGGTATTTTTCGAAGAAAAAATATTTTGAGCTTCTAGCAAAGTGCCATTTCCGGTTATCCGATTTAGACCAAAATCTAATGGGCTCTTTCCATTACAGAAAAAGTTCGAAATACAAGGTTTCAAAATTTTCTGAATGATAGTATTTGAGTTAGAGTAAAGGATCCACACACACACACACACACACACACACACACACACACACACACACACACACACACACACACACACACACACACACACACACACACACACACACACACACACACACACACACACACACACACACACACACACACACACACACACACACACACACACACACACACACACACACACACACACACACACACACACACACACACACACACACACACACACACACACACACGCACACACACACACACACACACACACACACACACATACACACACATACACACACATACACACATACATACATACAGGCATCATCGTGAAAATGTTAAAATTGGATTCTAAGGACCTTAAAACGTGGTCATTTAGCAAAATCTTGATATGCGATTTTTAGCACGATCCCTATACCTCCCTTACCAAGGGTAGCGGGAGGTAAAAAGTATTCTTAATCAAAAGATACATTGTAGCAGTACGCTAAGGGGAAGATCATTTCTTCCATCGTAATAGAGTAACCATAGCTCAGATGGTCAGGCCGTTACCCAGAAAAGTAAGGTCTCGTGATTTCCTAAAAGTGTAGTGTCCAAAAATATCTTGGAATCATATTAATTTACACAATCCATAAAACGAACATGAGCCATAATCATATTAGTAAAGTGCAATGGGCAAAGGAAAAATGTAGATGAAATAAAGTTTATTTACATTTTCAATTAGCATAAACTGCATATAATATCGAGGCAGCTACATGATGTAATTTCTTGTTTACTTTCCTTAAAATGTTTACTGAAATCCGCAATCTCTGCACTATAAGAAAAGCACCAAAGACCAAAGCAACAGTTCTGAAATTTTCATCTCTTAACCTTGCGTTTCATATTGTGTGTACAAGGCCTGTCAGAACTTGTCAGTCACATTTAAAAATTTATTTAAAGTGGAGAACAAATCTGGCGGAATGACTGATGGCTTGCAAACGTTACGAGTTTTGCGTTTAATTTATTTTGGAGAACATTCAGCAACAACTGTTACCTACCGTTAAGATACGAACCAACGCGAACTTTTACACTGTGTACATACAGCATCCGGTTTATAAAAGGCTTGTAGCTTGTATATTTTCTGGTGACGCGTTGAGTAGAGCCAGGGAACTCTGAAAAGATTACTTGGATTAAATAGACATCTGCTTGAAACATTTGCTGCCGTTCAACGCCTTCTCGATGCGTTCAGCCCTCTTCATTCTCCAACGGTTTTAAAGAAACTCTTATATTGCACTCACTGAAATACTTAGACAGAAATGAAGAATAACAAATGTGAAAATTTTAGTATACAATTATAACGATTTTAAAAATTAATCAATATGGTGTATTCCTTTGTTTTGATAAATCCATTTACTTGAGTGATTTTGCGATGAGCGAGATGACTCAAGGAGTGACCATCCCGCACCAAGCAGAAATGCAGAAAACATCGAAACAGTTCATCAACTGTTGACTTTCTTCGATCGACATGTTACGATTCAGATGATTGCAGAGAAATTGAATATCAAAAAAGAAACATCTCGAATAACTATCGTCGAATATTTCAAGAAAAAAAATCTGGTGTGGCCAACACAATACCTCCCACTATTTACCGTCCGAGTCACAAAAAAGATTAAGCTAATCCTTATTTTTGATTAGCGAATTTTACTCTAATTTTGGCAGTTTATTTCTTAAAATATAGTCTAATCTAATCCAAGTAACTACCTTTTTGATAATAAAATGAAGATTAAATTTTAAATACCAGGATAAAATAGAATTTACTAATTATTAATTTTTATTAATCTAAATACATACCTTCATATTTAAATATGCTAGAAATTGTATTGATTTCCTTTCCTATTGGTCTATTTACTTTTTTCTTTTTAAAACGTTACTATTGACAGTGACATTTATGTATCAGTTACATACATTTGAATAACTGCGCAACCAAGGAGTTCTGTTTGTTTAAAGCTTAGGCTCCGGAATTTAAATTATAGATAATTTTATAAATTTATCCATAAAATATATAGAAAAAGTATTAATGCAAATCTGTAGAAAATGTAATACTCTTTAATTTTTATAATAACATTAATCTCGAAAAAATAACATTTAAAGGTATTTTTCGAAGAAGAACTATTTTGAGCTCCTAGTAAAGTGCCATTTCCGGTCATCCGATTTTCACCAAAATCTAATGGACTCTTTCTATTACAGATTATTATTATAATTCGTTTCCAAACCATATAAAATATACATAAATAATTAAAAATACACAATAAATATACAAATCATTCCAACAAATTTTTCTCGCTTCTTACAAAGTAATGTGTCCGATTTTCTGGAGCGAAATAGCGCATCCGGACCATATGGAGTGAGTTTGCTAAGCACTTGTTGTTAAAACAATATAAATAGTCAAATTTGGATATCATAGGCCTGATGCATCGCCCGGCATAAACTAAAACGGAAAAGATGCATCTTTTCTGGAGATTCTCTCCTTTTGCCAGTGGAAAAACCGTCCGCAAAAACTGGCAAAAAAGTGGCTTAACTAAATAGTATTCATCCAAAAAATTGCGCAGTTTATAGCAGCTAGTGTTGCCTTAGCCAGATCTTCCCTCGTGCATTCCTCGTCTAAGTTTGCGCACGTGAGCAGGTGGGCCATTGTTTGTTCTTGACCATAATGACATAAAGTGGTGCTTGGTACCCCCAATTGAACATGTTTACTGCACATTTTCCTACTTGACTTCGTAGGCGATTTAAAGATTACCTGGTGGCAGATTCTTATTGCTTTATCTTCTGGCTTTAATGACTCTTCCCACACTAAAGGTACATTCACAAATGAAAATTAGGTTTAGATTTATGGTGTATACTTTATATTTAAAGAGTTTGGCCGCATATTATGTAATGACTCCATTCATACTTCAGAATTTAGGGTCTCTAAATCCAAATAATAAAGCTAAACATTGCAAAATCCAAATTTTAGGTTTGATTTAGTTTGACGTCACAAACTTCACCAATGAGAACGAGTCTGAAATGATATATATATATATATATATATATATATATATATATATATATATATATATATATATATATACCCATCTTTATTTATTATTCACTGATGGATTCGACTTTTTATAAACAAATGCGAGAACATAGAGGCTGTCATAACTTAATTGCTGAAATATAACCAATAATGCCGAGCGAATGACAGTTTCACGGCGCACACGTGTCTTGTTGAGTACTGCTCTACCGATATTTTAATCTTGTTTTTGAAGCATTAATAATAATAATAATAATAATAATAATAAATTTATTGCCCAACATTTTACAAAAAAACCAATTACAGGACAAAGACAAAACAAAAATAAGTAAATAAATATATGAATTACATAAGTAAATAAATATATAAATATGAATATAGAGCCATCCATGAACAACACAATTAAATACAAAACTGCATATACATAGCAATATTTATAATAGAATACATTCTTTCGGCAGTGTTACACGTGAAAAATGTCTTCAAAGTATACCTCAGTATTACGGCACATGATATGATGTACTGGTGAACGCTGAAGAATATTCGTACGGGTTTTGGCCAGGTAGAATGTCCTCGAGAATCTGGAAGCAAACCTAGGAATCTGGAAGGGGATAGTAAATACGGTGCATCAATTTTAATGTGTATTAGCATCCACAAAAAATTTACACAGATGTCTGTACATATCAAAACTAATTTTTAGATAATTTAAACTTACATGTATGAATGACTTACTTAAAACTGAACAAAAACCATAAACCCAATTTTTATTTGTGAATGCACCTTAAGTGTCTTGTTGCAGTCTTGGTCTCTGTCATAGGATGCACTGAAATGAGGAAACTGTGTCTTGATTTTGATCCTGACCGAGCTGGTTCTTGGCCAAACAATGGAGGATCATGTAACTGTTTGGAGCGTGCTATCAAACTTGCCGTCGACCATCTAACTTTAGGTGGAGCTATGTTGCTCAGATTATATTCAGCTTTATTGTGTTTTGTACTCAAGTTTTTGTGTAGTTATTAGTTAACATGTCATGGTTTCTGAACTTTTATTAAATTTCAAGAAAGTCAAACACTATTTTTATCGTTGATGATATTTATAAATTTGTTTTGGACTCGATCCGTTTTTGCTGTAGGTCTTGTCTCTAACAAAGGTCCTTTATGAGTGGCGCGAAGTGGAAATGTATGCCGCAATCAGAGCATCCTCGATATCAGCGATAGGCTACCGCGTCCGTTATTGATTCGGAGTGTAATTGTGGAATTTCTGATTTTGTCCATTGTTCGCACAGTGTCCCAAATGATTGCGACGTCCAAATGAACCGAACGAGAGGACAGCGCGACATTTGCAACACAATAACGGGATCGTCAGAGCACAGCACAAAGAGAATCGTCTGAATATTTAAAACTTCCAGTCTGGCCTTTATTGCCTTTTCAAACTTTTAACAACACGACAAATTACTTCCAAATGAATTAAGGTTTTTTGTCTCTGCTCTTGTAATTTGATCAACTAAGTTCACATTACAGACACGTTAAGATTTTTTCCCGACTTTTGTTTGTTTTCATATTTCGTTAAAAATAGAATGCGTGATAGCTTCAACAGCCCAAAAGGTGACGTCTGGGAAATTTCTTTATGGTGATCAAATGAGCACTATTTTTCATATGCTAAATAAGCAATATCTCATACTCATATATGCCTTTGTACCCAAAATTAAACAAAAGTTTACAATAAATAAGCAAGGCTTACTATCGATTTCACTTCGATAAAAAAAACTAGGCGTTTCGAACGTTCTTTGCTTACAGTAAGGCCCGGGCCACACTATGCGTTTTAGCGGCAGCGGTAAAACCGCATCCGGTTGAACGGGATGGATCATACAGCGTCCACATATATCCCGCTAAACAGGACGGCAGCATTGACAATCCGATTTAAACACAGTCTGACTAATGTCTGATCAGTACAGAGCCCAAATAGTATACGTTGTCTATTAAAAAATAAAACCAGACCCTTGTGAACGCGCGCATTATTTCCAATAAGTTGTAGTTGTCATGCGGCAAATTGACCGTCCGGTCAAACCGTAACATGCTGCGGTAGTATCCGGCAACCGGACCGCAACCGCATCAGTGTGGACGCATTCATTTAAAACAATAAGTTGTTGTCTTTCCGTTCAACCGGTCCTGTTAAACCGGTCCCGCCAAAACGCATAGTGTGGCCCGAGCCTAAGTGAATAATTGCAGACAAAAGCGTATAGCCCTTATTATTATTTGTTTCCAAAACATGTACAACATACATAATTAATTTAAAATACACAATAAATATATAAGACATAGAAACAAATATTTCTCACTAAATACAACTGAAGTGACCCATTTTTGGTAGCGAAATTAATAATATTTGCATATCAAGCATGTTTGGCTCAGTATCTTGCAACTATAACTGCGTTTTCTTTAGCAAGCAACAGATCTTCAAGGCTTTAAGTTTTGTATTGAAACAATGTTTTTTGTATGTTAGACTGCGGTCTAGTGTAACTTTTAAATATTTAGTATTTATGCAGTTGCTAAAATCATGTAAATAGTCAAATTTGGATATCATAGGCCTGATGCATCGCCGGGCATAAACTAAGACGGAGGGCATGCGTCTTCTCCTTATGCCAGAGGAAAATCCGTCCACAAAAATTGGCAGACAACTGGATCTTACAAAATAACTATACTCTTAGAAAGATAGTTGTCACTTCATTCCAAATTTTTACCATTTTTATTTATCTTTAGGGAATCAAAGAGTCAAAGTATAATATGACTAGCGAATGAAAGTTTTTTTGAAAACATTTCCCTATATTTGATTTGAAAGGAAACTGACCCGTATGTATTCCGTTGCAGAAGATTAGAATTGTACTCAATACCAGTAAGCTTTTAGAATGACCTTAGCAACAGGATTTAGGGATGTATTTAAAAAATTTAATACCACAAATTCTAGTTCGTTCGTCTCAGGTATAAGCAACCCTCGAGTCGAAATTACTGTTAGAGTAAATTAAAAATAATCCTATTTTATAGAATTGCCAAGCTAAATAGTTTAAAGATCAAAATATTTTGTTACAATCAACATAAACGAAAAATGTTTAAAATATTTTAAACGCACCCATGTTTTGATATGCAGTTATCTTAGTCGGCCATCTATTTTCAGCCAGACATAGTAATGTATTTCTGTGCTTTGCTAATCCAATATTTAAATGGGTTCATGCAAAAATTTTATACCTAAATATTTCGTACAATTCTATTCTTCTGTAGGGTGCAAAAGAAACCACATCTATAAAATAATTTAAACGTCAACTTTCATTCGCTGTCATGCCATACAAGTAGAAATAGTGTAAACTGCATTTCTTAAAATATTTACCCAATATCAAAGTCACTATTTCCCGAACATCCCATCTTCTTGTGAAAATATTTAAATTACTCTTGATAAACTTCAATGCATTTCTGTTTACTTAAGATTTTCATATCAAACTCTAACCCTCTTTCAAGAATTTTGGTGTTGGGGTAAATTAAATCTGATTTGAAATTATATTAAGGATTCACTTTTAGTAGAATTCGTTTTGCAACTTTCAAGAACAAGAATTTATTTGAGACAACTCCTACGTTGCGATTAACTCTATAGTTAAAGACGCAAATATTATTATAGAACTATTTGTAACTTCATTAAGCAACTTGATAGTTATGCTATGCTAACTTTGTTTATAATGTTATTGACACTGAATTTAGACGGTAATATGCACACACGGTTGTTTATGGTATTTTTTAAACAAGATTTTTTAAAATATTGACTATCTACTAACGTATGTAACAAATGTTTTGAGTACGGTTCAAATTCCATTACTAAATAAGGACTAATCTAGTTTCCAATGGACATAATAAATAGTTACATAATAGATGTTTTATTATATACCATGTTAAAATTGCCAGATAAACTTTTCAAAGATGTTATGCAAACTTGAAAAACGGAAATCTATCTATAGTTTAGTTGGGCAGACCGAAACGGAAGTTAACGTTTTTGGGAATCTGGATATTGGACAAACGACTATTTACCGACCTATACGGGAATGTGAAGAAGGTGTAGAATATATTTACCAAAAAGTGGGCGACCCGAACTTTTGCCCCCAAATCGAATCAGCAGACTCATTCATAGTGACAATAGATTTTTCGTTTTTCGAGGCGCATCATTGGGATCTCGTAAACTATAAGACATACGAAGTTGGTTAAAAATTGGGGCTAAGTTGCCCCGTTAGTATGCCATTTTTAACATGTATTTGTTTTTCTATAAAAATTCACAGGTCTCTAGATAAGTGCAAAAATTCAAATTTTTTAAATATGAAATAATATGGAATTTTGGTTGGACACATTTTTATTTTCTTTTGAATGACTGTGCTCAATTTTTTTATCACCATTAGATTTGGAGTTATTAAGTCAAAGTTAAGGTTTTTATATGGACGCCATATTGGAAAGTTACACCATTTAAAGGAGAATTTTTTGGCTTTCCAACGATGTATAATTTACTGATGATTCCATATTTCTAGTACATTCCCTTCAGTCAGTTCTATATATTTTGTACAAATTCCATACAGAAAGTTTCTTATAAGATTCTATATATTTCCAATAAAATTATAATTGAAATATATTATGTAAATTGCACTTTGACACTGAAATTGAATTTCTTTAACTCTATATCCATCGAATATGAAGTATAAAATGTAATCAAATCGTATAGAGAATAAAATATTCTTAAATATTTATAATAACATTAAATGTGAAAAAGTGATATTTAACAGCATTTTTTCAAGAAAAACTGTTAAAATCTTCAAATTAGGGTACTTCCGGTCGACCAATTATAATCAAAATTATAATTTTTGGAAAGGTGGTATTGGAGTACATACATACAAACATACATACATACATACATACATACATACATACATACATCATACATACATCCATCCATACATACATACATACATCATCGTAAAATTAGTAAGATCATATTCTAGGGACCCTAAAACGTGCTATTCATTAAAAACTCATCATCGAATTTTTTGACCAAAGACAATACCTTCCTTACCTAAAGGTGACGGAAGGTAATAAAAAAGTTATTTGTTAAAATAAAAATCAGCAAAATTTGAATTATTGCATTTATCTAGCGACCTATGAATTTTTCGGGAAAAACAAATCTTTAAAATGGCCTACTAGCGAGGCAACTTTGCCCGATTTAACCGACCTCGTAGCTCTTATAGTTTCTGAGATCCCAATGGTGCGCCCCGAAAAACGGACACTCTGTATATTAAAAACTGCGTCGCATTAAAAAAATTGGTCATTTACTAATGTTGTAAAATTAGATTTCTTATCTCAGTTTATAGAAAAAAAACCGTATGTCAATGTTTTATTAAAAATTATTTCTAGTTGATGATGTTACATACTTTACCTAATTTAAGAGGTCAGAGTAGAGTCATATAAAGTTATCGGGATTTGAATTTATTGTCATCGAAACTTGGAGATTCTAGAGCCCTTCAAAAAGATAGCGAGAGTCGCAAAGATTTTAATATAAAATATGATAACAATTTCTGTAGAGAAATAACTTGTATAATTATAGCAATAGATAATTAAGTTTCAAGAAGACTTTTATGTATTCTACGTCAAAAGGATATCACAAATATTAAGCTCTCCGTGATATTATTAAAAAGAAGTCTTTAAAACGTCGTGTATGAAGTATGTCTCCTATTTATTTACTTAGTGAAATAGACCAGACAAACAAATTGAATGGGCGTGACTAACTAGAAAATGAAGGAACATTATAAAAAGAAAATAAATAAACTTGAAGAGAAAAATATGAAAATATTCCTCACAGAGGAAAATGTAGTTATCTAGCTGATGTAATATTTATAGAAAGAGAATTTATTAAGCGGGAGGAACATATTCTACTAGAGATACTCCAGACATGGAGATTATATCAGAGGAGTAATGAATAATAAATTTCTGCTTAAATTATCGTTCAACTTTTGCTTCTTTTTCAATGCACTCTTTTCATTACCGATTACGAAGAAGTTTGTTTACATTATTTTTAAATTTACTTACCTAAACTTAAATTTAAAAACAGAATTCAATGCACAAAATACGTACTGATTTTTTTTTTGCGTTGGGTTAGGTTTTGTTAAGATATATTTAGAGATATATCCAATCTAATTAAATTCATTACCGCCTACGAAGTTTGTTTACATTATTATAAAATTTACTTACTGTCAAACTTAAAATTTAAAAACAAAACCTAACGCACAGAACTTACGCCTATAATATACGCGCTGAGTTTTGTGCCTTAGGTTTAAATATGTTAAAATATATTTAAAGAAATATTAAATCTAATTAAGCCCATTACCCATTACCGAGAAGTTCTTTTACATATAAATAATAACTATTAACATAGGAATGTTATGTATATCATAACTGCCGCAGATGTCGGTTTGAAATTCGAGCTCGTAGAGCGAGGATTTTAAGACATCTAAGGCTTGTTATGATTCATAACATCCGTGGTTTGTTCAATACTTTATCGGTTTCAGACAATTGAGACTATATTAATAAATATGATTTTATGAAATTCTCTCGTTAATGCTACTTTCTGAATACTATGGTTAACAGAACAATTTTTTTGACGTATGTCAATATCACAAATATTCTAATTGTGTGCTTTATTCCTCATGTTTATTATTTTAGAATAAAATAAACCGTATTTGGAACGATACACTAACATTATCTGTATGTATTAATGAAGAGCATTATACTTTTATTTTATTTTATTTTCATTTTGTAGACCGTTGGTGACAAGTCAGTATAGTAATAATATTACAATACAGATACAGTTATTACGTAGTTAGCAGCCTACTTTTGTACATGTAAACAATTGATTAATATCCTGAAACCGGTAAAATAAATAAATATACCATCACGGCTTATTACCCATTGCTGGGTGTGCCAATCTGCTTTGTACACAGATACCGGTAATGATAAAATATTTGCACCGTGTGGGCGCTTATCATTCATAATACTTTCAACTTCATTATATATTAGACATAATCGTCTAACTGGATCTCTAGATTCATAATTTTTTCTACATAGCCTAGTGCAAAACGTTATATAAGACCTAGAAGCCAACCGAGGAATATTTCTTTTTCTACAGTCAATATACAAAGTAGCCATTTGCGCTCTCTTTTGTCAACGCAAAATGTCACTTTGCCGCTCTAGAGCGACAAAGTAGAAAAAACGCTCGCTCCTCAAATTTCTAACTATACAATGTTGAGAAATGTTACTTGGCTACATTCTTAATGGAAACGTTTAGTCAGTGATTAATGACACTGTAGTTACACATTACCCACTTACATAACCAAACAAAATGCCGCACTGCTGTGAAAATAAAATAGGGCATTTATTTACAAAAACGAAAGTATAAAATGCTTAGATTAGATTGAAGCAATAGCTCAAGAAGAATGGAAAATACAGATAAGTAAAAATAAATAAAAAATAATTTTTTGTTATGGTGGAGGACCCCATTGTGGCGACTGTAGAAAAAATCTTGTGTGTGTTTCGAGCGCAAATGGACATTGTCGATTTCGAGAGAATGCTTCGCTCCTGCGTCGCGCGGCAACAACCTCTCAATCGACAATGTCCCATTTTGCACTCTTAATACACAAATAGCTATTGTATACGGCTCATTGAATTAACGTCATCTATAACATTTCGTAGTAACCCATGTAAATATAAGCATGACCGCATCTTACGTCTAGAATCCAATGTTTGCATATTTAAATTTGATAAAGTCACGGAGTATCTGTAAGTAAATGAATTAAAAAGAGGAGAAGATTTTATCGCGCAATATCGTACAAACTTTCTTTGTACCCATTCAATTTTGATATTATGAGTATGATACATGGGATTCCAGATAATCAGGCAATACTCAAGCTTGGATCTAAGTAGACAAAAGTATAAGGACTTGAGAGTTGTGATATTAGTGAAGTTACGTGAATTTCTAATAATGAAACCTAGTGTTTTATAAGATGTATTCACTAAATAATCATAATGAGGACCGAAATGTAATCTGGGATCAAATATAACTCCCAAGTCCTTATGAGTATTCACTCTATCAAGACTAAGGTCACCAGTCGAGTAAGACGAAATAGTTGTAGTATACTTATACATACATAATACATAAAATAGTAGTATTATAAATATTTACTGCATCTTTCAAATATTATGAGGTGTTTAAATGATCTATCAAAATATACATAAATATCCAAATCTATTAACTATTTTAATAGTCTATAAATCAAGTATATTGGTATACGTATATTTATAGTAAATTCGTTGCGGCACAGATAACATCTAAGTATGATTCACTCTTCTTAAAATATGCAAATTCCCATAAATTCATGCATTGAAAAATAATTTCAAATATCGATTCCAGAAATTAAATGCAAATAAATACCTGTGATTTATCATGACAAAGAGAAAACGAATTCAGATATGACACCCATCTTGAATATTAATTACCTTGGAAAGCTTCGAGTCGGTATCGAGAACGAAAATACGAGGACGTGGGACGAGTTTCGTTTATTTTCCGCCAACTTCTTTCTCTTATAAGTTGATTTATCTTCGGTCTCGGCGTGAAAACTATTGCGTCAGCGCTGCCTCAGCTCCTGTCGAACACAAACAGAAGTAAATCAACTGCGAGAGCAGAATCTGTAGCCAGCAAAGCACAGCAAAGGATTTTGGAGATTGGTTATGATAGCACTAATCACGTTACACAAGAATTTTTGATGTTTAGGAATTAAAGCTGACGAGGGGAAAGAATCTTTGAGAAGTTGGTAAACAGAGATTTAGAAAAGAACTCTATAAATGAATTAGTTATTAGATGTTAACAATCACTCGAAACCTCAATCATACAGCATTGTAATTTTGGCTGCCTTGGAGCTCATTAATGTGGACCCAATATGGAATAGAGGTAATGTATGACCAATTAGTTTTGGAACAAATTTTAGCAATTTTTTTGTAATAAAATAGTATATTATATACTCAGGGACTAAAGTGCATATTCAATCCCATGGGTGAATCACTTGAGGGGTTGAATGCACTTTAGTCCTATATACGCTATTTTTCGCACTCCCGTATCAAATGGAACCATATTAGTGTAAAAGAAATTAATCTTACAATTTGACAATACAAATGTCAAAAATTTTGTTCAAATTAAAACTCAACGCCTGCTCAAAATGTAGTGCAGATATCATATGATGTTATATTATATTACAAGAGGTGGTCTCCTGTGGATCCCTGTACTGCGACCTGTAGATCTATTGTACCCTCCAGATTTACTCCTATTCTAGGAGTCCTGTTTGTTTAATAAACTTTTAGCATATCCTGCTGGATCTTTTCTGCCCCCAGGATATTATATCTGCTGCTCGTAAAGGCTTCACAGTGGCATATAAGGTGCTGAGGGGTTTTTTCCTCTACACCACACCCCCTGCATGTTGGTTCTTGTGTTAGTCCCATCGTGTGTAGGTGTTTGTTTAGTAGACAGTGTCCTGTTAGGAGTCCTGTTATTAATCTAACGTCTTGTTTGCTCATTAGGAGTAAACATTCCGCTCTTTTCTTGGTTGGTACATTTAGGAAGAGCTTTGAGTGTCTCTGCTCTGGTGACATCAACCAGTGATTCTTGTGCCATTGATTCAACAATGTTTTTATATCCAGCTTAACTGTCTCCGCTGAGATTCCGAAAGCCGGTTCTTGTCCTGTGAAAGGAAAACTTGTCCCTTTCTTAGCCAGACTATCTGCTACCTGGTTTCCTTCGATCTCTGAATGCCCGGGTACCCATATTAATTTCAATTTGTTCCTCGCTCCTATGCATTTAATCTGTGGATGCACTCTAGAACAAGTCCACAGGATTCTAGTGCGACTTGGCTGTCGGTTACTATAGAGATTCTTCTGTTGCTATAGTGGCTCTCTAGTAGTAATTTGGCGCAGGTTAAAATTGCGTACAGTTCTGCATGGAATACTGTCGTATATAACATCACGACAGTATATGATGTTATGGAAGCATCTTGTATATTTTTACTTTTGTCCCCCAGGGATGAGGATGTAAAATAGTTTGAATCGTCAATTGTTAAAAAGTAAATATAAAATGATGTTAAAAATTGTGGTCAAAGAATATAAAATAAAATTTGTACAGAAATAAGACACGTGTTACTGCACTGTTGTCTTAAGTATGAATTCATACATGTACTTATTTATAATTTTATCTTGTACGACGACCAATTCTGTAATAATTTTATTCACAATAGTTCGTTATGGGTGGTTGCAACAAACCTGTAATTAGACAGTTTCTTACCCTGAAGAAGGCTAATGTTTAGCCGAAACGTTGGCTTGAAATAAATAATTTCTTTTATCTCTAAAAATTTACGATGGAGGATAGGAAGCCCATTAAGCCCAAGATGAGAACGAACTGCAACGCAGAATATAAAAGAATCAGAAATAACTGTTATGCGTATAATTTTTACTGAACAAATGTTATTAAATATTGAAAATCATTTGAAACTCTAATCTACGAATTCCTGTTTTCGCAAAATATGTATCAGTTTAACGAGGTTAGAAACGATTCCAGATTTTGTCAGAATATTTTGAATAAACAAAAAAATAAGCCAAGGTAAATAGTAGCAAATTTTAAATGCAAAATAAAAACTTGATAATATTTCATTAAAAAAGTAAATCCGCAAGTGTCTGGCATTGATCCAGAGTTAAATACATCCTCGTAGTCTTCAACAAGAATAGAATGAGACAATATAATAAAAATGCCGTAACAAAAATATAAACACAAATTCTTTCAAGTTTTTATTGCGACAGAATTAAGTTAGAAATATTATCCTCCACTTTAGAATTTTTAGGGTTGTTAAGTCAATAAAATTTGATCCAGATGGCTGGTGTTAGTGTAGTTTTATTTGCAGGAGGAAGAACATAATCTTGGAGATGGTCGCAGTATAACGGCAGTATAACTGTAATTGTCTCGCGTTTAAAACTAGTACGCCGTCCGGATTTCTCGGATAGTGTTCATGGCAGTTGCTAACAGTGCTTAGAGAAATGCCTTCTCTTGTGTTCAGATGGTTTGCTATTTATAGAATTACTTTAAATCTTATGTATGTAAGCGAGCATATTCTAAGTTCCTACGAGGTTAAGGGGATCGGCTATGTTTTTCCAAATGAACGAAAAGAGGATCTACATTTTTACCAATTATGCAAAATCTGTTAGGAATTTGTTACTTGTTTTTAACATATTCATTAAAAAACCTGGTGTGGCCAACAGAATACCTTCCGCCATTTACAGCCCGAGTCACAAAAAAGATTAGGTTAATCCTTATTTTTGGATTAGCGAATTTTACTCTAATTTTGACAATTTATTTTTTAAAATATAGTCTAATCTAGTCCAAGTAACTACCTTTTTTTAAATCCCTCAACAGGATTAAAACCCAATTATAGAGTGGGTTCCCATTCAAACACATCCATGCCTTAGTTGGATTCGAACCCAGAGCCCCGAGGGCACTCATGACATGAGGCGTTGCTCTAACCATTGAGCCACCGGAACTATAATAAAATGAAGATTAAAATTTAAATCCCGGGATAGAATAGAATTCACTAATCCAAAAATGAGGATTAGCTTAAACATTTTTGTGTATCGCTAATTTTTATTAATCTAAATACATACCTACATATTTACTTATGCTGGAAATTGTATTAAATTCCTTTTCTATTGTTCTATTTACTTTTTTCTTTTGAAAACGAGACTAATATTATTATTTAATGATTAGTTTTTTGATAGTGACATTTATGTGTCTATTACATACATATGAATATCTGCATTTAGTTTGTTTAAAGCATAGGCTCTGGAATTTGAATTATAGATAATTTTATAAATTTACCTATACAATATATAGAAAAAGTAAGTAATAATCTTTAATTTTTATAATAACATTAATCTCGAAAAACAACATTTAAAGCTATTTTTCGAAGAAAAACTATTTTGAGCTTTTTGTAAAGTGCCATTTCCGATTATTCACCAAAATCTAATGGGCTCTTTCCATTACAGAAAAAGTTCAAAATACAAGGTTTCAAAATTTTCTGAATGATAGTATTTGAGTTAGAGTGGAGGATTCACACATACACACATACCTACATATATACACACATACACACAGACATCATCGTGAAAATGATGAAATTGGATTCTAGGGACCTTAAACGTGGTCATTTAACAAAATCTCGATATGCGATTTTTAGCACGATCCCTATACCTGTCTTACCAAGGATAGCGGGAGGTAAAAGTCTTGATATTACGTCTGTAACTTTTTATTTTTGCAATATCATTGTTCTTATTATCTGTGCCAAAGCTCTGCAATTGTCGATTTTACCAGCTTACTTTCGTACATGTAAACAAAGGCTTAATACAGTGTGTTCAAAAAAATTCCTAACTCGGAGTAGGCTATGAACAGTGAAACGTATGTCTGAACATTATCTAATTCAAAAGTCAAGTTGTCAAAATTGATCTTAAAATGTAATTTTAAGGAGAAAAGACAATAAAGAAGGATACAGTTTATTGACATTTGCCGTTTTCTAATTTGTTTCCATTTCTAAAATAAGATTCAAGAAGATACGCTTTGTTTTCTTCAGATAACATTTTTGACAATATGTTTAAATTGACATACGTTTCTTTGTTCAAAGCCTACTCCGAATTAGGAATTTTTTTGAACACACTGTATCTTAAAGCCGGTAAAAAAATTATCGACTAAGGCCATGTATTTTCAAATGCCAGATGAAAAATTTATCACTGCTGTTAATAATAAAGAAAATATGTAATTAATGAAAACATTTTCCCGTATGTCAAAAATGGTTTAATTTATTTACTGACATTTGTTTTAATGAAACAACATATTAAGGTTTAGTAAAGGGTCCTCCTTGTATAATATTTTATGTTTGTATAATTACATTTAATAAGCAGCGAGAACCTCGCGTTCGTGAAGCATTTGAGGTTAAAATATTTGGCAAGCCTTTGTCTAACAGAATCAGCGAAAAGATTTAATGCGACCCATGTCTAGTTTCAAACAGTAGAACAACTAAACAGTGGAATAAGTTAATGAGATGCCGTGTTCTCTTGTTCCACAGCCATCTATTTCCGTCCAAGGAGAGAATGGTTTATAATAAAAGACTTATTCTAAATACGACAGTTTTGGTTCATGCTAAATATTTACTGCATTTCGTAATCGATCGCGGAGATCTGACCACTGAAAACATGAACAGGTGTTTGGTGACATATTTTTAGATTAGCAAGAATGCAGCCAACAAGTACAAAAACAATGCAAAGTCATCAAGCGCGGAGGAATAAATATGTGTTTATATGATTTTAACACGTTTTAGGCATTTGGAATTATTCTTTACATTGTTTGTTGTTTACGCATTGTTTACGTAGGTATGAAAGGCCTTATCACACTACGATCATATCTCTGATTCTTTTTCGCTGACTCATTTTGTATGACCAACTCGATCTATCACACTGCAATTTTGAACAACCGTTTTCTCTAAATTTTTGTGGATTTTCATACTTGAAGTTGGTTATGATATAGTTTCTTTAATGAGAACATATTTCAAATATGTTTGATATATCAAATTATTTCAAGTAAAATGAATGAAAACGATGGAAAAATAATGCAATTGTGGGCAAGCATAATAATTTTATGCGCATCAAACAAAAAATGTCAACATCTGACGTTTCTCCAGTTAATTTTACTCCGTAAAGTTACATTCCTGTACTTCAGAGGCAGTTGCGCATGCGCAGTAGAGAAGGCAGCGATAAATAGTCAGAGGAAATGAAACCGATTGCATTTCATCTGACAACAGGACCATGACTTCTTTGTAGCTATCACACTGGAGTAAGTCAGCGATATACACCGAAGTCATGGATAATGCGTGACGTCAGAGATACTAATTCTAGTGTGATAAGGCCTTAAGTAAGATTACGCCTAGACGCACATCTCTGTTTATAGGATGCACCATACAAGTATATATAAAATCCCGTGTGTCTATCTTAAAGGTGTACATAAAAGATCAACATGGGAAATCCAGTTTTTTGCAATTTCCTGTCCGCCTAATTATTTTAAGCAAAAACGCGTCATATAAAAAGTTTTAGGGCTTAAAATTCTGCATCTAAATTAATAAACAGAATTTCCTTAACATGTTTTGTAAGGACAGAAATTAAATATGAAAATGTCAAAAATTACGTTGCAAATATCGACATAAATAAATCCTTGACATTTTATCTGTCAGAACATAAGTTATTTGACATTTCTAACATTTTGAATTTGTCTCTAGTTTTATTGTCTCAAATTGTTAAAAATGAATATTTATACTAATGAAGAGTGGGATTTCACAATTGCTAAATTCGTGAAAAAAATTGAAGACTGCCAATGTGTCTTTAAAAAAAAAACACGTGAGCCGCGTAATCAGAATATAGGACGAGCAGAAAAACGTGCGTTACTGGAAAAAAAAGTGTCAGGAATAAGTGTAGTCCCCTTCTGTAGTACTAGCTGTATTAGAAATGAGTTGAGAGTACACACACAGCATCATAGATAATTTTGTTAAGCAAGTTGAATTTTTAATAAATTCATATTATTTAAACAAAAATATTTTTTAACTATTTATTAGTCTAGTATCATAATTAACGATATTTGTTCAAATTAAATTAGCAGAAACATCAAATAATAACTTAGTTGTGACAGATAAAACGTCAAGCATTTATTTATTTTTTGTGTTTTATGTTCAATCCATGACTGCCGATATTTTAAACATAATTTTCGACATTTTCATATTTAATTACTGTCGTTACAAAACATGTAAAAAGGTAATTCTGTTTATTGATTTAGATGCAGAATTTAAAGCCTTGAAACTTTTGTTTAGAAATTTAGAACAGCTGAAGAAGCTGCATCAACAATTTCTTAGGTTCTTCCCAGAGTTCTCCGCTATATTATTGGTATTTTAGAATCAGACGACATAGAAATCAATATTCACAAAATGATATTTGAAAAAATCAACGTTGTTTATAACATTATAAGTCTGTGATGTCAAGGTGTAAATATTCATTGAATTGTCAAAGATAACAGAGAATTTGTAACAAGCTTTTAATTTTTAAAATTTTGTTTTTTGTGTTTCTACTTTCGGTGGTGAAAAAATTGTATCTATGGACATTTCAAGAGAGAATACTATTTTCCCCTCTGTGCTTAATTGTCACAGCCAATTAACGTATCTTTTATAATTTTTAAGTCAATATTTCCAGCATAGTCTGATTGTTAATGTAATGCAATTCAAAACAAATACTACTGCACTTGATGCACGATCATGTTGCCAAAATTTGTAATGCCAGAGAAGATCATTTTTCATCTATGTAAATAATGTTGTATGTGAAACAAGTTCTTTTCGTTATTGCGCCGTGAAAAATTGGTGAAATCCTTAAATACAAATTTTATTTATATCTCAAACGTAAGTTTGCTATTCTGTTGTCTCTTTAAGATTGTAAATCAAACGCAGTGTGACAAACTTTAATTCTGATGTTGCTCAATCTTCTTGGCCGACTGCCATAGGTTACACTTTAGGATGGAATTTTTTCTGTTCATCGCAATGGATAGTTTCTTGTTGGCAAGTATAACACAATTAGCCGACCCAACTCTTGATGTTGGAGGCGATTAGTGAGCGTTGTTTACAGGAAACGGAGATGGGAAAACAGAAAAAATATTTTCATTAAAGTATAAAAATAAATACAAATCAATATGGATATATTTGGATTTTTTCTTGTCTTGGATGACTAAATATTTTTTTAAATATTGCTCCGTCATATTCGAACACTTTGTATAAAGGAAGTAAGCAAATATAGCAAATGCTAGGTAAGCAAACGAGACGTGTTGCTTAATTTGCTGAACGATAGCTATATGATTAACTGTCATCCGCAACTGTTATCTAGAAAGTTATACAGATGTTAATTATAAATAAAATAAAATAAATATATCATCACGGCATATTACCCATTACTGGGTGTGCCAATCTGCCTTGTACACAGATTTCGGTAATGATATGACAAAAACGCGCAGTTAGAAATATTTTTGGTACTCCTTCCACTTGCTCTTGTAGAGATTTATTTGCAAAACACAAAATATTAACTTTGACATCTCTTTTTATATTTGAAATATGCAAATATATATATATATATATATATATATATATATATATATATATATATATATATATATATATATATATATAGCAATAAAACTACCTTCACCTTAAACAGTGACTTTCATAAATTTAACACAAGACAGAAAAATAATTTCAGAATTCCTTACACTAAATATACTACAAATATGAGAGCACCTAATATACTTGGTAAAAAGATCTTTAACAATCTCCCTGCATCTTTAACAACATTGCAAAACTATAATACATTTAATACAAAATTTAAAAAATATTTAATAGAAAAATCCTTTTACAATTTAGAAGAATTTTTCAATACAAATGACCAAGGAAAATGACTGTATATCGTACGTCCTTCCTATTCTCATCCTAAATTTATATTCTTGACATTTTTCCATATGTATTAATTATATCGCTGGAAATAAAGTATTAATAATAATAATAATAATAATAATAATAATAATAATAATAATAATAATAATATTTGTACCGTGCGGGCGTTTAACAGGCGTCAACTTACGGGCACTCATTGCTGGCGTGGAGAATAACATTGTGTATCTATCGTATATCTTTTCTTGGTCTGCGAACTTATGGAAAATGAATTTATATATTTATTTGCAGATGAAATTTGCATATAAAGCAGATTGGCACACCCAGCAATGGGTAATATACCGTAATGATATATTTATTTTATATTTTTATTTTCAGATAGTGGAATTAATTTGGAATATTAACTGTAAAGATGCATTCACAAATGAAAATTAGGTTTATGGTTTTTGTTTAGGTTTAAGTCATTCATAAATGTAAGTTTATATTACCTGAAAATTAGTTTTGATATGTACAGATATCTGTGCAAATGCTCCAAAAATAAGATTAAAATATCGGTAGAGCAGTACTCAACAAGACACCTGTGCGCCGTGAAACTATCATTCGCTTGGCATTATTGGTTATATTTCAGCAATTAAGTTATGACAGTCTCCATATTCTTCTCGCATTTGTTTAAAAAGTCGAATCCACCAAGTGGTTACTAAATAAAGATGGGTGTATATATCTATATCATTTCAGACTCCTTCTCATTGGTAAAGTTTGTGACATCAAACTAAATCATAAACCTAAAGTTTGGACCTTGCAATGATTAGCTTTATGATTTGGATTTAGAGACCCTAAATTCTGTAGTGCGAATAGAGTTATTACATAATATGCGGCCAAAGTCTTTAAATCTAAAGTATAAACCATAAATCTAAACCTAATTTTCATTTGTGAATGCACCTTTACAGAATATTTTAAATGTAACAATGTTATAAACATCCATCACAAAACTCTCAAAGAAATAAAAATGGTTCAAGTTAACTTCATGTATGTATAATTTATGTTTCCCGCTATTACATTTGACAATTAGCAAGACAAGCGATAAATTTGTGGCTTGGGTTGCTATGAGCAAATTAAGCAAATGCTAAGCTAACAAAGTCGTTCAACAATTTTTGCTTCCAGTTGCTAGTTTTGCTGAGCTCATTGAATGCACATATAGTTTTCCCACTCCCGATAATGTAAGTGGGCTATTAGGTATCGGGTTATATTAACCATGGGATGTAAGTATTATCCTTACTTTCTTACGCAGCTGGACTTACATCTCTCTGTGTGAAATATCAACTTGTGTCAAATATTTGCTCATTCTTATTATTTATGATTTTGAATTTAATTCCTCTCAAAATTGTCCCTATTTCGTAAATATTTCCATTTAAAGCAGCGTTTCTTAACCTTTTTAAGGTGCGACCAAAATTTATCTATTGTATTGGTTTCGCGACCCACTAGAAAATTATTTTAAAAATAAAAACACATGTATTTAAACATTCGCTCGCAAAGAGTTAAAAAGTTAAATGTAAGTAGCAACTGGTGATAAGACATGAAACGGTCAGGATATGTTTTAAGAAATAAAAACTTAAGGAACTTTTTTTGAATAGTGTCTATGCGATCCTGATGAACTTCAGCAGAAGGACTCCAAATAAGAGAACAGTATTCCAATTTTGATCTTACCAAGGAATTAAACAAACAAACGATTGCATTTACATTAGTAAAAGAACGTGTATTGCGAATGATGAAACCTAGTAAGCGTAAGGCTGCATTACAGGTAAAGTTTATGTTTGGCACAAATGTTAATTCCTTGTCGAATTTTACTCCAAGGTTAGTAACGAGATCATTACGGGTTAGAATTTTATTATCTAGGGAGTAGTTGAACAAAATTGGAGAGAATTTCCTGTAGTATGAAACTATTTGGCATTTATCTAGGTTTAAAAACAAATTATTGATGATTAGCATTTAGTAATTCAAACCCCTTCGCGACCCAAATTTGGGTCGCGACCCATAGGTTAAGAAACCCTGATTTAAAGGTTGCCATTGACTTGTCAATTTCTACAGATGACATATCTGGCTGTAAAATGTAACAGATAAAAAATAAATCACTATCGGGCCTATTCTGTGACTCAGTGGTTAATTTTTAACAACTGGTTAAAAATTATAACCAATCAAGTATGTTGACATATAACAAAAATTTGGATTTTTATTTGTCAAACCAATATCTATTGGTTGAAATTTTTAACCAGTTGTTAAAAATTAACCACTAGGTTACAGAATAGGTCCGTATGAGTTGAAAAAATCTTATATGCAACACGAGATGCAGATATACATTTGACCACTCTCGAACTTATTTACCAGCGCTGGCTATCGCTCAGGCACAAAGTCGTTCTCAATTGATAAAAAGTACTTACATCCCTTGTGGCATAAATAACTATTAAAAGCTATAAGAAATCATTTGATTGGCTTTCGGTGTAAGGCATCGTGAGAAGACATATTTTATGAAGGACAGGTAAAATCCAATTTTCATGCAAAAGGAAGAAATTCATTTAAAATTTGAAAGAATCACTCTCTTTCTCTGTGGTTCCAAATTGATTGTTCTTTTGCTCGCACACGAACTGTAATTTGATCCATCAATAAATAAAAGGCATGGCGTAAGGGCGAGGCAATAAAGAATCGCTCAATTATCCACGAGGTAGCATTGTTTTAAAACAGCGTTTAAATTTAATCACGCAGAAAACGGCGGGAGAAAAATTAGGGCTATAATGGGATCAGGTGTAGCTATAACTCCGAGGCCGGCAAATGACGGTCCGGCCGGTAAAGGAAAACGCATCATTAGTTCATTACCAACAGCTGAGAATTCGACCTGTGCTGATTCCACGCCTGGGGAATCTATAAGGGAATTAAAATATGCCCTTGTTGTTCACTTAACACAAAAGCAACAAATAGGTAAAAATATATTGGCATTACCTACTGAAATTTGTCAAAAGCTATACGATAATTATTGATTAATAAATCAATATTGTCGGTTGCTTCAAATGATAAAAAAATATATATCATCACGGCTTATTACCCATTGCTAGGTGTGCCAATCTGTTTTGTATACAGATTTCGGTAATGATGACCTATTTGTACCGTGCGGGCGATTACCAGCAGTCACCTCACAGGCACTCATTGCTGGCGTGGAGAGTGCACCACAGAGATCAATTTTGTGCCATTTAAAATCCGAAATATTTGGCGTCGGTCGGGATCGAACCCGGTTCCCCAGATTCGCGACCAGGCACATAGGCACGCGGCCACGAGAATTATCTACCACGGTAGATAAAGGTCAAAGTGCAACAGATCTCTAATCGATAATATACTCTAAAGCAGATATCAAAAATATCGAATGTTTGTGGGATGAAATAAGGAGTGAAGGCATCAAAACAATATTAACAACCAACTAATGTTAATCAGCCATTGCCAATGCTTGATAGAAAGAACGAAATAGATTCCTAAAAAATAAGAAATATTCTGTATTCTGTGTTTGTACTCTGTTGTCGATTTTGAGAGCAAACTGATGTGTATGTGCTTTTTATTAATTTTTGTATGATGTTGTAAAACTGAAGGTAAAGAATGAACGTATATTGTGTACATAAGATGTAATATTTTGTAAGATCTTAGTTACCTTAGATCAGGGGTTGCTAATCTTTTAAATGTGTTGAGCTACTTTAAAAATTTTCGAACAGAGAGTGAGACTTAGTGAGACAAACTACCCAGAAAAAAAATCTGATGTGGCCAGCACATTATCTTCCGTCAGTTCTATGTATTTTGTATAAATATCATACAGAAAGTTCCTTGCAAAAGATCCCATTTCTTGTACATTACCTTAAGGCAGTTGTATGCGTTTTATACAAATTCCATACAGAAAGTTTATAACAAAAGATCCTATATTTCCAGTAAATTTATAACACAAGCATACTGTCACCTGCACTTGACACTGACACCTTTCAATCAGAATTTTCTTAATATATTTAATATGAAGTATAAAATGCATTAAAATCGTATAGAGAATAAAATATTCTTTAATATTTATAATAACATTAAATGTGAAAAAATGATATTTAACAACTGTTAAAATCTTCTAATAAGGGTACTTACGGTTGACCAATTATAACCAAAATCTAATCAGCTCTTCACATGGAGGTAACGAAGAGGAATACGAAAGAATTAGAATTTTTGAAATTGTAGTATTAGAATTATCGCATTAGAAAATTATGTTACACACACACACACACACACACACACACACACACACACACACACACACACATACACACACACACACACACACACACACACACACACACACACACACACACACACGATACACATACACATACACACATCATCGTAAAAATCGTAAAATCGAAATTCTAAGGACCCTAAACCGTGCTTATTCATCAAAAACTCACCACTGAATTTTTTGACCAAAGACAAAGAATGCGCCGCAATCAAGGTCAAAATGCTTTATAATTGAATGGTATTTATTACTTTTTAAGGGATGTGAAGCTGCATGTTTTCCCCCTTTCATGTGCAAAAATAAATTGCCAGATCACAGAACATTTTAGAAAAGTGAATATATTTAACGGATTTGCCTATTTTACCAATATTTATTAATGATGTACTAAGATCAGGGTATGGCAAAGATGGTCTGTTTTATTGTGAAATAGGATGAGAATTTACGGAAATTTCTATTATTTTTAGTTCTTTCTTGGATTTACTTGTGAACTACCGGAAGTAATCACGCGAGCTACCGGTAGCTCGCGTTCGTTGGGTTGGCGACCCTTGCCCTAGATCCTAGAAGAAGAAGGTGCAAGAGTCCACCGAAACGTCGGTGTTGAGAGAGAATAAATAATGTTTCTGAGATTTCGGGTAAATGTTAACACCTAATTATTATTATTATTAAAGTATTTGAAGAAAATTTAGGACAATATTTATTATAATTATTAATATCTAGTGCCCAATTCGAGGGCGCCTAATTGTAAGAGAATTAAAAAAATAAGCAGAATATAACCAAGGGATTATTGAACAGTTTAAATACCGCCCATATGGCTGCTATTTCCAATTTAACGACTGTTACCGCTAAAAACATGTTATTAATTCAGGACGACTGTGCGCGTGGGATAACTAACTTTTTATCCAGAATAAAAATATAATTATTCCTGAAGCAACACACCGTAAAAATAGAATATCCATTTGAGATTTCTTTTATTGTGAGGATGAAATGTTTTGTTCTTTTGCTTTAGCACAATACACGGATTTTATTAGCCATTTTTCAAAGAACGTAATTAGGATTTTGTTTTTTTGTTGGAATTAATTTATTTATTGGAGTAATTAACTTTCCATAAATACCCGAATTATCTTCCATTAAAAAAAATCAATACCCGGTTATTTATAGAAAAACATTTACCTCAAAAAAATTAAATTTAAATTGTTTGATAATCTCATAAGTTTGAAAAAAAATCTGATGTGGCCAACACCAAACCTCCCGCTATTTAATATTTATTAATTTAAATATATATTCTTACAAATTTAGTTATTGCGGAAATTGTATTAAGATCCATTCTATATAACTATGGATCTATTAACTATTTTCTTTTTAAAACGTTACTATTATTAATTTGAAATGATTAGTTCTTTGACATTGATATTTATTTGTCAGTTACATACATTTGAGATATGAACTGTGTAACCAAGGAGTTTTGCTTGTTTAAAGTGTAGGCTCCGGGATTAAAATTATAGATAATTTTATAAATTTATCCGTAAAATATATAGAAAAAGTATTAATGCAAATCTGTAGAAAATTAATAATCTTTAATATTTATAATAACATTAATCTCTAAAAATAACATTTAAAGACATTTTTCGAAGAAAAACTATTTTGAGCTTCAAATAAAGTGCCATTTCTGATTGTAATAGAAAAAGGTCCAAATACAAGGTTTCAAAATTATATGAATGATATCATTTAAGTTAGAGTGGAGGATCCACACACACATCATACATACACACATACGCACAGACATCATCGTGAAAATGTTACCAAAACTTAATCAACTCTTCCCATTCTTGTTAGATTGAGGAATCCGCAGTTAAAAATGTCTTAAGTCTTATAGTATTTGAGAAACCGTGAATCCAACATCCACACATCCACTCACACATCCACTCACACATCCACACACACTCTCTCTCTCTCTCTCTCTCTCTATCACACACACACACACACACACACACACACACATCATCATCATCATCATCATCATCATCATCATCATCGTGAAAATGTTAAAATTGGATTCTAGGGACATTAAAACATGGTGATTTACCAAAATCTCGATATGCGATTTTTAGCACGATCCCTATACCTCCCTTACCAAGGGTAGCTGGAGGTAAAAATTCTGTACTAGTATTTCATGTTTTCAATATTATACATTTTGTTTAACAAATTCTAAATTTGGAAACCGAGCCATTGTTTTATTTTGCTTGATGTATTTTTTGTTTTCCTACTAATAGAATACATTATGGTGGTGATCAAAATTAGTGTACGAAGTAAAACAAATATAGCATTAAAATAAACTGAAAAATATGTACCCACGTATGCGAGATAAAATGCAATTGTTTATGAAAAACAATGTAAATTTTAAATCCCCTATATTCCATTTTCCGTTAAAATCCTGTTGTGTATTTTAGGCTTGAACAAACCAATTTGCAAATAGTTTTAATCCTAATGTACATAAATAAATAATTGTACATTGTCTGACAATAACAACTGCATAGAACTTTTGTTTATATTAATACCAGACTTTGATTTTTTAATGCATGACTTGATAAATATTGTTATTATTAATAATATAAATCAAATAAATATATCACTACTTATTACGTATTTTTGGGGGTGTAAAACGGTCCTGTCATATTAATTGTTTGTTATTGAGTGGATTTTTCTTTAGTGATAATCGTTCAGTATTTCAATTACAACATTTTTCACTCACATTACTCAATAGTATCAGATGCATCGCTTCATTCGCAACTTCTGTAAGCACCATGTGTTCTACGTCTGCAGAAAAGAGAACTATTTACTACATCTACGTACTTGATCTAAATTCCAACTTTCAGCCAATAGTTTTACAGTTCATTCTGGTAGAAACTCAATCAGCGTCTGTCCCGATTAAGACTTCTATTAGTTTTTTTGTAGATCAAAGTCATGTACTTGGTTTCGTACAGATATTGGAATATCCATTGCGTAGATTCCCAATGTCTTAAAAAAAATCTGATGTGGCCAGCACATTAGCTTCCGTCAGTTAAATATATTGTGTACAAATTCCATACAGAAAGTTTCTTGCACAAGATTCCATATTTCAAGTACATTACCTCCTGTCAGTTCTATGTATTTTGTACAAATTCCATACAGAAAGTTTCATGTACCTAAGAGATTCTATATTTCCAGTAAAATTATAACAAACATGTCAATTGCACATATCTGTTAATCAGCATTTTCTTAATATAGTAGGGATTTCCATGGTCTTTATAATTTTTTAACTCTATATCCATTGAATATGAAGTATAAAATGTAATCAAATAGTATAGAGAATAAAATATTGTTTAATATTTATAAAACATAAATAAAATAAATAAATATATCATCACTTCATATTACCCATTGCTGGGTGTGCCAATCTGCTTTGTACACAGAATTCGGTAATGATGATGACATATTTGTACCGTGCGGGCGTTTACCAGGCGTCACCTCACGGACACTTATTGCTGGCGTGGAAAGTGCACCACAGAGGTCAATTTTGTGCCATTTAAAAATTGAAATATTTGTCGTCGGTCCGGATCGAACCCATGTCCCCAGATTCGCGACCAGACACTTAGGCACTCGGCCACGAGACCCCATAAAATCTCATGACTCGCGCCCCAGACGAAACTGACACTTGCCGACGACAATAGGTTGTCAACAAATAGAAGAAACTAATTTGTGGCTGCTTGCATAACGGAGTTACAAGACTTTTTAATCCACCAATCCCGGAAGGATATCTTGAGGTGTGATGATATTATTATAAAATAAAACTGGTTGCTAGGTTTTAAAAATACTACTAGTGAGTTACAAAATTTGTTTGACTTACTGTAATTTTGACACTTTAGGGTTGATTTTTCACTGTCCACAAATTTAGCTTAGCGAAGGTGTCATCCGAGATCATCATTTATATCGTACAGTGCAACGTGTTGGCGTTACGTCCACATTCTTCGAAAATCAAAATCATTTCTAAGTAATCAGCGGCTGAATACATGGTAAGAATTTGCCTTTTTTTATTCACCTTGTCAAATTTAATTTGACACTGACATTTTTCGAAAACTACAGTCGCCCATACATTTTAAAGAAGATTTGATTTGTATAAATCCCTAGTAACGTAATATTACGGCAAACACTCGTTAAAGCTGTAGGTCTCTGATTGGACAATTTTAAGGCGTCTTTTCTCGAATATCTTTTAAGCCAGATTTTTTTTTCTTCGAAATTACACATCCGAGTGCAGTCTCGTGTTTCCTCATTCGCTCTGGGGCGCGAGTTGGGAGACAGCCTGTATATACATACATACATTCATGCATACATACATACAGACATCATCGTAAAAATAATAAAATCTTATTCCAGGGAGTCTAAATGTGTTTATTCATAAAAAACTCACCACCGAATTTTTTGACCAAAGCCAATACCTTCCTTACCTAAAGGTGACGAAAAGTAAAAAAACCGTAAGAAAATAAGATAAATGTTCAGTTTTATTGTTTTTCGTAACTTTCGTTATAAATATGTTCTTATTATATGACCCAATATTTCGTTCTTTATGAAATGTAGTTATATGTTATATGTACTACTTCATAAACACCAAGCCGTGTGTATAAAATACACAAATTTTACTGTTCTTTAAGTGCAATTTACGTCAAGTACATCATAATGTACAACAAGGAAACTTACAGCACTAAATATTATTTTATTTGCATAAACAGTCATCGACATTTCCTGTATCACGGTAAACATTTACGTTGAGTCGCTGCACGATCCAGAGCGACGACGTGTGAAAAGATATTGGAATTAGGCCAATTCAGAGGTGTTTTGCCGTGGGAATTGGATAATCGCTAGAATAAATTTCCTATCGTTGAAGTTTTACAAAACAAGAGAGAATTTATTTTTTAAACTAGGAAAGCAAGCAAGCTATTAGTTTTCGGATCATTATGTCATATAAAATTCGAAATTGATTACTTCTATGGTTAAATCCAAGCAGTAGTTAAACGTATCTTATTTTCGTTTGAATTAAAACGATTTTGTTTTAAACTTCCATTATCTTTATTTGTAAATACATAAATCCTTCACAACGTTTCGAAAACGAAAATCTGCTGTCGTTATTAGGTGATTTGACTGACTACTTCCTTAACATACAAGCTTTTATTTGGTGTTATGGGGGTGAACATTAGTGACTGTCGAATCCAATGGCTGGGTCGAGCGTCCTGGGTGTTTGGGTCTCAATGGTTAGGCTGGAGTCTGCCATGATGTGTTTCCTCCAGATTGGCCGAATTTCCACACTCGGCTGGCTGAAAACTGTTTCTTTGTTCGTTTGAATGATGGCGGCTTCTTTGAACTTCCTCTTATACCAATGTTCTTCTTTCTTGAGGATTTTTGCTCCCTTCCACTGGATACGGTGATGGTGTTCCCATGCATGGTCTGCAAGTCCGGATTTTGACGTCTCTCCTCTCTCAGTGTGTCGTCTGTGTTCCTTTATTCTGATGTCCAATGGTCGTTTTGTTTCGCCTATATATGTTTTTCCGCATTCACAATCTGTTTGTAGTTTTGGCGACTGTTCTGGTTTTGTTGTTGATAGGATGTTTTTGATTGTGGTTGTCGTTTGAAATCTGGTTGAGGACGCTCAACTTAGCCATTGGACCCGACCAGCCACCCGTCACTAATGTTAACACCCATAACACCAGATATATAGCTCGTATGTTAAGGAGGTAGTCAGTAGTGTCAGATCACCTGATGACAGCAGATTTTCGCTTTCGAAACGTTGTGAAGAATTTGTTTTTACAAATAAAGATAATGGAAGTTCAAAATAAAATCGTTTTAATTCAAAGTGAATCATTATCTTATAAATTTAAAAATAAATATTTTCGTTTCTTCTATTATTAAAAGTTATAATATTACGTTTAGACATTTACTGGTCATTATTTTTACATAGTTATTTACGTATTAAGAGCATTGAGTGCTTCCTACCGGTTAATTTACAATACATCCGATACCGGTAGAAGATTACTTACTGACTGCAATCCTTATTACGTTTTTGCGCGACCAACGCAAAAAATATTAAAAAAATAATATTTGAAAATTATTTTGACATTAATAAATTTTGGTTGTAAACTTTAAAGCACGGTGTATAAATATAGGTGTGACAACTGATCAATTTTTGTTGACAGATTGATATCGGTGATCTGTAGGCCGAGATTTTAAGCTTATATGTAGCGCCTCTATTCAATGTTCTCTACCACATAACATTCTAGAACAAATTTGATTAAGATATTTCGCTTGTAATTTTAAATGGGGTCGCATAGCGGTGTGCGTTAGGTGATTGGCCGCATTTCGGACGGACAGGGTTCGATTCCAACCGACACCAAACTTTAAATTTGAAAAAATTTCATATAACACAATATAGTTCCCCATGACAGCTTTGAGAGCCCGTGAAGTAACGCTTAGTAAACGTTTTTAACTACAATTATAGATATATTGCCGTTACCGAAACCTGCAAATAAAAGGAAATTCGTACGTCCAGAAATGGGTAATAACCATGATGTTATATTTAATTATTTAAAATACGTACATCCCCAGATTCTCATTCTTGTACAATATCTTCATTTTTAAAATGCTTTTAAGAAACACCATCTTTAGTACGAAGAATTTTATTAGCTGGAGAGGGTACAACTTTCCGCCAGGTATTCACAAAAGATGGGAATCAGAATTGTTTCTTTATTGGATGTTATTCCTGATTTATAACCTTCAACGAAACAGTATTTTCGATATTTGTTCATTTTATTAAATATTTACATAAAATTAATTAACGTATGTCAATTTAAATTTAAATTGACAGATGACAGTTACCTATGTGTCGGGAACATTTCTAACCTTACACGTTGAGACCTGGGGCGGATGCCAACTTCGTCAACACGGATATTTTTGATGAGTTGACCCACCTCTTATATTTATACATAGTGTTTTAAAGTTTTGATCGTTGTTTTTATTTACTTACAATGGCTGCGTTCAGTAGGATCTAGCGCAACTAGCGGTCTAGCGGGATGTAATGTCACAGCGTAGTGTCAAATTAACAACTGTCATATGTCATTTTTAAGCACGTCAGGGGTGGGATCCCAAGACTATACTATGATAGCGTAGCGACAGATAACACGTCGTTTCCCTAACAAACGTGGAAGTAAATAGGGAAAGGACGGTGAAACGTAAGGGGTATTTTCGCTACGCTATCACAGCGTAGTCTTGGGATCCCACCTCTGGTGTCATTACTTAGCTGCATTGCAAAATATAAGTGTTTTTCTCATACTAAATCAGGTGTTCTTTATTCAAATAAATCTTGAAGTGCTTTTACAATTACAAAAAGATCATTAGAAAATAAATTATTGCAGATTACGATACGCTGCAATCTTGTTTATGAAGCGGTAACGTGTGGCATGTTACTTACATAACACCCTGTATATGTTAAGTTTAGTTACAAAGTGGATTAGTGTGTGTAAACATAAAAAATTTAAAATTACTCAAATACACTATTAATGCCCAATTTTATAAAAAATGGATAAGTAAATTACTAGCAAAGTAAAATTTACTCTTAAAGTAAAATAGTTCATTCCAGATATTTTCGTTTTATAAAGCAAGAATAAAAATACTAGCTAAGTAAATCTACAGAATAAATTACTCCACCGATTTTCGAGGAAGTAAATTTTATTCTGTAGAATAAATTTGACACATCAACATTTATTAAATTAAACTCATTATAAATTTCATCTCTTGCATTATTTTTACATTTATTTATTTATATCCAATATATTTGCTTTGTCTATTGCTGTGTAATTTTTTCCCCGTTCCATGTTAATTGATACCTGGCACTTTATCACACACTTTATTTTCTATTTTCACTTTTGGATATATTTCGTGTCAGGAACATACAGAATACAATATTATTAAAACATTCTGCGAAACATTGCTTGGAATAGATCCTCTTCAGTTGGAGATTAACATTATCATCAGTAGTGGTTTTAAGGGATACCATCTAGTAATGTTATATCCTGGTTTTATCAATCTCTCTTATGCTCCAGTAGTGGAAAGATTAGCCGGTATAAAAAACCGTAGCCTGAGTGTACTGCGGTATTCACACACTCTTCATGGAGGCTCTTTTCCTTGTCCCCAGTTAAAATTGTAGTTGCAAATTCATTAAAAAATATAATTTTATTACCACTCTGGTCTATAGGTTCTTAATATAGTGAAAAACAATATTAAATGTATAATAATTATAGAAAATATTAAAATATTTATATGTAAAAATCACAAAATAATGACAGATGTCATGTCTTTGTCGGTAAATCACTAGGATAAAATATTTACTGTGCAAGTAGTTATTTTACTCTGTAACTTGTTTTATAAAACAGACATTTTTATTTACTCGTCGTTTAAATTTACTTTCAAAGTAATAACTCAGCAGTTTATTCGATGTTTGTAAAACCGGGCATATAAGTATCAGAAGAAGCAGTGGCGATTTTCAATTTTTTTGTTAGAAACGCATTTTAGATCTTGTCGCACCCTATAAACATCTTATTTAAAAGTCCTTCCCAAGTATGGGAAACTTTCCCTTGAAGGTTGAACTCCCGAGAAGGTAGTTTTATTCAAGTGCACGCGCGAGTGACTGTCATTTACATAAAAAGGAGCACAGCGCAGTCCGTGCGGCGGAACCGGAACTCACCTAAAACAAATACGAAGCGCCGACCGCAGCGCCGCGACGTGAAATGAATACATCCAAATATAAAGCATCGCGACGTCACGGACGCTAGCGTCGCAACTGGAGCGGACAGCTAGACATACAAGACAGGTGAAGGGTAAAAATATACATGATCTCAGGCAATCAAAGCAGGCCTAGAAGGCTAATTGTCCCTATGAACAAAAACAATAACTTGTCTTCATCCGCAAAAACGTTTTAATTTTAGCCAAGAATATCAACTCCGAGTAGCACGTATCTACCCAAAACCGTTCTTTTTAAAAGGGGATAAATGATCTTGTATTACCCACTTTCTTCGTCCCTGCCCCCGCGAAGCAACACCTTTGAAACAGAATCAAATAGATTCTGAACTGATCCGAATGTCAATGTCACTTCAATGTGACTGACTACTAAACTATTATTCACGAAAGATGACTATTCAAGGTTATTTGTGAGCCGTCTGATATAATATTGCTTGTACATAACTTCATTGTATTTCGGATGCATAGGCGTGTAACATGAAATATTTATGGACACATTTTAACTGAAAAAATAAGAGCAATTTATTTTAAACTTATGTTTCTTTCTAAATAATATCTTTCTGAAAGGTTTATGTTCTTCACTTATGTTTTTGCAAAATACAAAAACATAGATTTAACTAATAAACCAAAGAATAATAATTTCATTTAAACATGAACGCCACTGGGTAAATATTAGCACAGAGGGGAGTGTAGTAGATAATAAGGTATCTGTAATTCTACGACATACGTCATTATTATTTGTAGTGTATTAGAAAGTAATGCCACGTATATTTGTCACACCACATAAACTAAATAGACATAGGTCAAATAATCTTTCTATTTCTAATACAATATGTTGCTAAGCTACTGTTGTAAAATGATGTGTATTCTTTCTTCGGACAAATGACCTTGAATAGTCGTCTTTCGTGAATAATAGTTTATGTATTTTGTCTTGTTTGTAAGCATTTAATAATAATATGACAGAAATAGAATAAATTAATTAGTTTGAAACGTTATATGTACATTAATATTTTACCACCCAAATATAAAAGAATTAAATGAGTAAAAAAAATCACATATACAACAGATTGTAGCTACAGGCAAATTCAGCAGATTATTATGTTACAAATATAATGCTATACTTATATGTTTTATTTTCTACTTCATATTTCTAAAAACATACTGTTCTTTTTAAGAATAATTCAGTTCAGTTCAGTACGAGGTAAGATCAGTTCATTTTCCCCCTAAAAAGAAAGCGCCTATTATTACTTCATTACTCATTTATAATTGGATATGTCAGCGTCAAATATCAAATTAGAAGTTTGTTATTAACATGTGAGAAACTATCGTCTATGTTTGTTTATAAAAATAAACGAGTGATGGGAAAACTGTTTTTCTATTGGCTGTGAATGACGTAATGTATGTGATTCTACGACACAGAATTGGGGGTTTTTTTTTCATGGTTACTTTTGGCTCTAATCTTTTTATTTAATTATTTACGAAAATAACAAATTATTAAAAAAACTTTCATTTAAAATACTTTTTGAAAAATGTGAAACAAGCTCATTGTGACATGTAGGTGGAGCAATTCTTGTTGATTTAAAGAATTATACGCGTTGTTTTGTAATTTTATCAAAGAATCATTATGATTATCCGATAACCTAATAAATTTTTCCTTATTTTTTTCCAAAATGTGTTTCCTTTCAATTCATTTCTTTCAAATTATGTTTCTCTTATCTCTCTGCATTTTCTCTATCAGAAATCTAACGCAAGGATGAAATGAAATAGTATTGTCCTTCTATTGGGTCCCCGGTACAATTTTACGAGACGTTGGCTGGAAGAAATGTCTCGCCGTCCCAGTGTTGAACCCGGAGATGAGATAGGCCGCATAAAGTTAAGATTTTATGTAGCGAAATGTCTTATATCTGTCGTACGGGCTCCACTTCGTCCAAGATGGCTATGGATGTCACATAGGTCGGGTTCTTCTTTTATTTTATGCCAAATCAGAAGTAGGAAATGATTTTAGTAGAGTTCTCAAATATTTTCAAAGTGGTTGTTTGGTTTATATTTTTACGTATTCGGCATTAAGGACCGCTCCTACCATCTGTAGTTAGTTAGTGTTAGTGTCAGTTCCCAGCAAACACAGTTTTTACATATATGTACCAGGTATGTGATATCTGAAACCTATGTAGTATATAATTTATTTACGTACTTATAACATCGGACATCTCTCAAGAGACTGTAAATGATATTGTCGATATGTCACATTGGTATTGGACCTGGTACATACCTATAACTATATACATGTTACCGTACTTATAATATATTCGTAGCGCATTGATCACGTGTCATCTATTCCAAATCTGATTGGTCTATTTATGTGACCAAGGTCTCTGTCTGCCCAAGCCAGGTGTGCAGAGGTTTAACAACGACGCATTTTACTTTTGCAGCCGTTGCTGTATTTGTTTATGTTTTATGTAGTGTGTATACATTAATTCTTTGATTTCATGGCAAAATCGGCTTGTCATACGGTAAGTTTGTTTATGTAACCATATATTCATTATGTAGCTTCTTTTCATTCTTGAACGAAAATGAAAATTTAGATAACCTGAAATAATAATTTCAAACTAAAATACTATAAAATTAGAATTTCAAAAGAAAAACGTTTATACACATTACATATTATATACTTTACGTATTGTATTAATAAATTGTATTTAACTAGTCTGAGTGAAATTTATGGGTCGATTATGTTCACATCTGTAAGTTTTACAGATCTGTAAATCTGTAAAAAATGACAAAACATCTGTTCTTGTTGATTAATATAAAATTATACTTAAGGGTGACAGCTTTAGGTGCGATTTTGTTTATATTTACAGATCTTGCAACTTACAGATGTGAACAAAATCGATTCATTAAGTTGTTTTATATTTAATTTCTATTGTAATAAATATGTAATATAAGTATTGTAATAAACTACATATTTCAGTATATATTATTTGTAGTTAATACCTACACATTTTCCTACCATCCTTCATAATATTTAATATTTAAATTTAGGATTAAAAAGAAGTCACAGGTATAAAAATTCACAATGTAAGTAGTATATTCAAATAATTACAAAGAAGTGATATACTTTTGTTATATACCATTTACGTTACAATATCTACATACATGGGATGTGATGTCTCATAGACCATGTTGCGGACATAGGTCTATACATGAACTTTCCAGGAATGTTATTCGGTATGTAACATATAATACGAGTTATGTCTATATTACGTATTAAGGACGTAACTGTGCTTGCTGGGTTAGTGTTAATCCAACGGTTTTGTTGCAAAATTGTTCTTACCAACTTTGGTTAGAGTTAATGGTAGTTAAAACTATCGTTTCTAACCTTCAGTTTAATTCATAAGTAATGGTGAATAAAACATCACTTAACTAGAGGTGGTAGTATTGGGCCTAAGAGAGATAGTGCGTAATTTTGTCGTTTACAGTTAAAATAGTATCAACGTTAATAAATTCGCAGAAATAGTAGTTTCCTTTATATTTTTTGGCTTGGCTGAGAACAACAGCTTTACATAATTCAGGGCCAAGGATTTTTGAAACAATTTTGTTCACCTGTCCAACTAATAAATACTTCGAACATTTAAAAATTCTTGAAATACACGACGGGTTAATAACTTTAACAAGACAAATATATTTCTGTTTGGATCAAAGTCAATACGCAATAAGGAAGTATTAGCTTAAGACTATTTTGTATTTCGAATCAAAGCAAAACATGTTTAGGACAGTAACCTATGTACACAGACTTCAAATGTGTAAAAATAAAACATGATGAAAAAATCGTTGAAGTTTCATGAAGCTTGAGACGCACTTGACAGAAAAAAAAACTTTACCTGCTCAAAATTCATGAAACGCAACTCGCGTATAAAAAAGTACGCGTCTGCTTTACAAATAAGAAAGAAAAGTTTTTGCTCCCACTTCCAAACAAATGCCATTAGCAAAATTTTATTTTTGTTACATTCAACTACGAAATACTGTTTCAACATATTATTCATATAAATCGAATTTGAAAATTACTGGCTGAAAGATATCTTGCAAAATAGTTTTACATTTTCTAAATATTTGTCGAAAGATTTATAAATATATAAAATCACAGAGTAGTATAAATGAAATTCCGACGAACTTTCATAGTTCAATTTTTAAAAATAGACTGCAGAAATTATTTTTGATGTTTTTGGTATTTTAGAATTTCGAGTTACCTTGTACTTTGTAAGATCAAAAGTTAGAAATGAAAGGTAACTCAAAATTTATCTTCTTTAGAATTGAATAATGAGGCATTTGACGTATGAAGACATTGGCACACCAATGTGACAGGAGAAAAATTGCAAGCTTACAAAACCATTTTCTAAAGATGTACAGTATCGTCAAGTCAAAGAATGATTATGACATGCAGTGAGATAGTGAGAAAGCAGGCCTGCAATAAGACCAAAATTTTAACTGATTTTTTTACATATTATTTCTTCTAAACTGGGTTTGTGTGTTAATAAATCAGAAGGCAGATATCATTTCGGCTTCAACTGAAACTGTTATTTATTATTTTAGTTGAAGGTGGTTGAAGACTTTAAGCACTAACCACTTTTGTATCCAGTTATAGCTCCAGGGATCATTTCCCGTAAGATACCTATAAACTGAGATGGTTAAGTATACTTTTGGCTACACCTGGATATTAACATACAATGTGTTCCGAAGTTTCTTCATCCTCTTCGCAGAGTCGACAGATACTTTTTTCAGCTATACCAATCTTACATAGATTATACTTCGAGTTTCAGCTAAGATGCAACATTTACTATACTGTTATTAATGTATTACTATGGATACTAATTATATTACCTATAGGGCGCGAGCAGTGTATTACTATGGATACTAATTATATTACCTATAGGGCGCGAGCAGACACGTGACTCAGGCGTCCTTGACGTGCTTGGAATCTGTTGATTTGTGTGCGTTTGTTATTTTGACAAGAACAAGTCACTTTGACAAGACCAGTGAATTTTGAACTGTTGAAAAGTTATTATTTTTAATTTCATGTGTTTTACTGCCTGAAAATTGTACAGTAATAACATTTTAGCAGTTCAAAATTAAAACAAGGCAAAACATTGGTCTTGTCAAAATGACATTGTTCTTGTCAAAATGACATGCACACACAAATCACCAGGGGCCCGATTCTCGAAATTTTTCGCATACGTAAGTGGGAGAGATGCGCATGCGAATTGCATATTGGTATTCTTGAAACGAAATCGTGTGGTCGTAGGCGAATATTCCGTGCGCAATTACATCGCATGGGTATGAATAACTTGAAAGTATCATTCGCACACGAAACTGTGTCAGTCACTGTTACTTGTGTGCTAGATCTATCAGTACTTAGATGATATAAATCAAATTATGTTTTTATATAATTTCGGGTACGTTTTATGATCTTATAATGACGCCAATTATAAACCTAGAATCTCCATACACTTGAGTATCGTTATAATATTCTACAAATGTGTGCTCGTGCATTCATAGAACGATGCAATGGATTGTTAGAAAGGAATTTTAGGTGCCTCTTAACGATCTTTGCATTCCAAATCTGAAATGGTTAACAAAATTAGAGTATTGTTACATAACACTTGCATATTAATATTGCCATATTATGTATGTACATACTGTAAAAAAAAGAAAAATAATACCTACTATATCAAATATATATATATATATATATATATATATATATATATATATATATATATATATATATATATATATAATAAATTCTGAATATTAAAATTACAACACTTATGGTTTATGACAGCGTCGTTGACAGCTACGGCTGACAGCTTTGGTTGACAGGGACAGTTAAAAACAATTATATGATGAAGCATTCACGTGGTACAAATGTTTTGTTTAGATTGGCTGCTACAAACTACGTTCGCTTGCTTTCGAGAATCGTATGCGTAGGTTTCGGCCGAGTTTCGTTTGGTATTCAAGAATACCATTCGTACGTACAGTACTCTTCGTGCACGAAACTAACCACACGAATTTTGTCGCGTGCGGAAAATTTCGCATGATTTCAAGAATCGGGCCCCTGATGCCAAGCACGTCAAGGACGCCCGAGTCACGTGGCTGCTCGCGCCATATATGGTTCTGCATCGTTCCAGATAAAATGCAACATAGGTTGTCAAACTTGTCAATTTCATATTAACTTGTCATCATAATTTACTGATTTATAAATAACATAAGAAAGTAATAAGAGCAGTAACAATAAGAAATCAATATATTTCAAACATAAATTACAACAAATTTCCCAAAACTGCCTCAATTAAACAATAATTTAGAAGAGTATAAAAATTTTCATAGACAGAGAATGAAATATTTCGGGAGTTATTGTTGACGAAGACTCTCTAATTTTAAATCTTCACTTTCTCCTGTATTTTTCCTTGAAATCCGGATCGATATTAATTTTCTCAAAAGGCAATTCTTTTCTCATGGTCATTGTTTCTTAACTTTTGGTGATTTTGAAAATGGTAAGAATGAAATTTTTCGTCTTTTAATAATCTAAATCCAGAAGTTTTGCTAATATTTAATTGATTCGCCAAAATTTTCGTAGACAGATTATTTTCTTCTATTGCTCTTAGTAACTTGTTTTTCTTTTCCTCATTCCGCGCAGTTTTTGTTCTTGTTCTCTTCTTATGATTCTTGTCTAAGCATCCACCACTTTAAAATTTGAAAATATTCTTGAAACCTTAGAAGGTTTGGGTCTAGGACGTTCAGGAAATAAGTTGGTAAATATATCACACACATTTCTTGAACTATACTATGTTCTCCATTTAAGCCATTCAGCAGATGTATCTCGCATCGGCGCCAATTTTAAGTAGCTGAAATTACATTGGATAAACTTGTCTCACGTTTCCAATTTCAGCCAATCAGATATGTCAAAACTATGCCCTATGCTCTACAATACTGAATGGCTTAAATAAAACAAGATATATAGCCAGCATTTCACCAAGTAACCATTCGAATCTTAGGTGAAACTCACGGGATATCAGAGGACAATAACCAGTAAGATACCAGTCAAAATTCTAAAGTCCTTTTTGCTGACAGCTAATAGCTCTGGCTGGCGTTTATCGGCGAGGGTGAAATTAATTGTCTAAAACTATATTCATTCCTAAATGAAATGCAACATAGGTTTTATATGAACTTTATTCGTAGCGCAATAGTTTTTGTTTTTTGTAATATAAATGCATTGTTTGATATGTGCAAATGTAAGTTGTTTCAAACAATATATAAATTTGAAATGCAAAATATTAATATATAAATATAAAATACAATTTGTTATATTGCTGGAAAAATAATTTCAACATTTAATGAATAGGTAAATGAAATATCCGGAAAATAATAAAAGCTGTTATAACATTTATAACATTTTATTAATATATTAAAATAGAACATAAATTTTCATTAAACTCACAATGAAACAAAATTACCTGTCACGTCATAAACATTTTCAACACGTACAAAGTCCTCTTAATATTACATTGTAAATTAGTAAATATTCATCAGTTATATAATATTCTAATACAAAGTCTTATACGAGTAGGTCTTACTTTGTACAAACATCTTTTTTTTGTTAGGGGATAAATTATTGGAGAAGCAGTCTTGGTAAAATGATTTTATTAAATTGTCATTTCTTTAAATATTCCGACGTTTTGGTTTCTAATCCTAAACCTAAAACCATCATAAGGACTATGTTATTATACAGGGTGATTTTTTTAAGGTGTACATAGGAGATTAACATGGGAAATCAGTTTTTTGCAAACCGTTGCCCCCTCCGTTGGTAATTTTTGTGGTGTCAATCTTTTTGTTCAAATTTGGCATGGCTATTGCTATTAATAGGAAAATGAATAATTTTTAATAGTTATTTATTATATCAGTGTGGAATGTATCATATTAGTCACGAAAGAAAAAGTTTAGCCACGTAGCCCGCAGGGTGAGTGGCTAATTTTCTTTAGTGTCTAATGTGGCCAGCACATTACCTTCCGTCAGTTCTATGTATTTTGTAAAAATGTCATATAGAAATTTCCTTGCAAAAGATTTAATTTCTTGTACATTACCTTAAGGCAGTTTTATGTATTTTATACAAAATCCATACAGAAAGTTTCTAGCAAAAGATCCTATATTTCCAGTAAAATTATAACACAAATATACTGTCAACTGCACTTAACACTGACACCTTTCAATCAGAATTTTCTTATTTAGCAGCTGTTATAGCGGCTAATATATGATATTTAATTACTTTATAATTTTTCAACTCTATATTCATTTAATATGAAGTATAAAATGCATTCAAATCGTGTAGAGAATAAAATACTCTTCAAAATGTATAATAACATTAAATGTAAAAAATGATATTTCAAGAAAAACTGTTAAAATCTTCAAATGAGGGTACTTCCGGTTGATCAATTATAACCAAAATCTAATCAGCTCTTCATGTGGATGTAACGAAGAGGAATGCGAAAGAAATATTATTTTTGGAATTGTAGTGAGTTATCGCATTAGAACACACAGACACACACACACACACACACACACACACACACACATACATACACATACACACACATACATACACACACATACACACACATACATACACACACATACGCACACACATATGTACACACACATACACACACATACACACACACACGTACACACATACATACATACATACACACTCACATACACACACATACACACATACATACACACACACACACACACACATACATACACACACATTCATACACACACATTCATACACACACACATACATACATACACACACACACACACACATACACACACACATACACACATACATACACACACACATACATATAGACATACACACACGCATACACACACACACACACACATACACACACATACACACACACATACACATACACACACATACACGCATACACACACATATACACATACACACACATATACACATACACATACACACACACACATACACACACACACATACACACAGACATCATCGTAAAAATAGTAAAATCGTGCTCTAGGGACCCTAAAACGTGCTTATTGATTAAAAAATTAGTAATACTCGTAATTCTTCCGTGACTTCTAAAATATTCTGTCACGGAGTGACTAATGTTGTACAATAGTTATTTCAAATAACCATAGGAACAAGTATATTAATGTTGTACAATAGTTATTTCCAATAACCATAAGAACAAATATATTATGAGTCGGTGTTGGATAAAATTAATTTATGGACCTAAAATATTGGATTATTTCCATGTATTTGGCATTTTCGGATGGGGAAATTTTTATTTTTGAATTAACACCACAACCATTGCCGTAAGATAAAATGGGGGGCAACGGTTTGCAAAAAACTGATTTCCCATGTTAATCTGCCATGTACACCTTAAAAAAATCACCCTATAATTGTTAGTTTTTCCAACTATATATTTGCATAGCCCTGATGATGGTTTATTAGAAACCGAAACGTCGCAATTGTTAAACAAATGACAATTTAATGAAATCATTTTCCCTAACATCATACCAACAGTTAAGAAATACCAGTAACTCTCTTTTTTCTTACACGAACTAGTATTCTTCTCTTTTCTAACATTCCACGTAATCCAGAGTAGTCATTAGAGTTTCTATTCCAAGTTAGAAGTACCGCCCGCGGAATCGTTGAATAATATCCACACTATGATGTGTTATTCATGAACGGCTGCTGAAATATTAGAATATTTAAGGGTTATATTTCAGTGTTATGTTCGTGTTTATGCTGCTATGGCTGCGGCACAGTGGGTGGCGTTATTTTCAAACAGAATGATACTCCAGAGTAATGATTATCATTTGCAAGAAGAAGAAAAAGTATGGTATGAAAGGAATAAAAATGCGACGATGTATAGGATAATATACGCGTGCCATTTAGGCCGTATTATAATACATGCTAGTATAATTATAGTTATCAGAGTTTCAATGCATGGCAATATATTTTGGGAATGCTATATTTTTTTATGAGTAGGACTAGGACATGGAAATGTTCTAATTAACGGAATTTTCGGTAAATAGCATACACTCTATTATCTCCCAGTTGATCTTCACGTCATCTATTTCTATTTTATTTATTCAATTGGTTTATTATTTCTAAGTAACTATTTATAATTCTAATTTTGATGAGTAACGAAATTGACACAGTCAGTTTTTACCAGTTATGACATTACATCATAATTATTCAATTGGGAAATATGTCACTTCGGATTTTGATGAATAATAATGGTCACACAGTAGTATTGCAAATAAAATATTGGAAATGTCAAACATGACAAAGTCTTGTCATACTCCACCTTATATAAAACTAAAAAATTAAATCCCTATAGCATGGTAACAATATAACGTCATCAATTCTCTCCCTCCACTGGTGAATTGAATCATATGTTTACTATTGATGACGTGGGGATCAAGTCGTGGAAACAGACTTTACATGCATATTTGAAGCTGCCGCTTAACTACCTTTCCCTTTCTAGTGCGTTTTCTCTCTGCGCACTACTCATCCCCACAGCTCACGGCTCGGCGGTTAAGCTTTATACAGTATTTACTGCGTCAGTCGCAACGCGGTATAAAAGACCTATATGACGAATATTATAAGTCTAACACAAGTAGCACAATACTGATTAAAGGATTGCACAAAATTAACGTGCATTCCTAATGGTTACATAGTTTTTGAAATATAACTGACTTCGTGAAGTTAAGCTTTCAGACCAATTAGAGACCGATTCCGAGTTAATCTGCATCTATATAATTCAATAATCACATTTTCATTTTACATGTTTCGTAGCCGAAAGAGAAATTGAATAGGGCTGTTGCAAGAATTATATGCATCCTAAGTATTAAATTTAAAAAGATATCATTATTTAAATTGCCTCAAATTTGAAAATATCACCAAATACCCATTAGATATTTTACAATTAATTTTTGAAATTTGGATAAGATTTTGAAAAAGTTTGTGATCTGAACCAGAAATGTGACGTCACACAGGAGCGCGCCGTCACAGGGTGCGATTTGTGCGTCGCACACGGGCGACACTTGGTCAGGGGCGAGCTAAATTGTAATTAGACTTAAGTTTTTTAATTTAATATGCTCATTTTTCGAGGCTCACATTGGGATTTCGTAAACTATAAGAGATACGAAGTCGATTAAATTAGGGCAAAGTTGCCCCGTTAGTAGACTATTTTAAAGATGTTTTTGTTTTTCCCGAAAAATGCATACAAATGGTTACTGTACAAAACTCTAAATTGCGTGATTTACTACCTCGTTTAGTACTAAAAACGTCAAAGAGATGTGTCTTAACGTTCGGGACCGTTGTAAAAATTCAAAACACGACACGAATGCGGGACCGTTGTTGAATAGCTTACTAAGGTTGCTTGTATATTGCTCTAAAGAGAACAACAATAAACTCACCTAACGCATAATAGTTGGCCCGCGTTTTTGAAGCCTGAGTTTGGTTAGGTTGGGTAATGTTGGTGTATATTTAGAGAAATTGCGAAAACCATGTCAATTTGAGATCTTAATTTTTTGAACACGGTCCCGCGTTTGGCACTCTAGTCACTTCCTTTTATATTCACAAATAACTTCCAAATATGAAATTATATGGAATTTTGGTTTGCACGTCTTTAAGGACCCTTTTTTATTTTCCTTGAAACGACGAAGCTCAGATTATCACTATTAGATTTCAAATAATGGGGTCCAATTTATAATTTCTATAGTGGCAAAATTATACCATTGAAAGAGAGTTTATTTTAGCTTTCCAACGATGTATCTATGTTTCAAGCAGAAATTGCAAGAATTATTAATTTTATAGGGTAAAAACAATTATTGTGGTTTATTTAAAACATATGGTAATTATAAAAAAGTACACAGGCTGTCCAAGTTAACGTGCGCACATAATTTTTGCCCCATTAGAAGACCATTTTAGTGGTGTCGTTATTTGAGAAAAATCCGTAGGTCACTAGTTTTTTTTCTTTCCAAATGAGAAATAGTACTAGATTTTAGTTTGCACCTTTTTATGCCACTTTTTGATATTATTTCGAATGGCGATGCTTATTTTTTTATAAGTGTTGAAGTTGGGGGGGGGGGGGCATCAAGATGAGCATTGGCACACGGGCGACTAAATGGTACGGCGCGCCCCTGACGTCACAACACATACATCTTCATCGGCTCCAATTGGTCCCTTATAGTGTCAATTCTTTGTGTTTTGTGACAAGTGTTATGACAAATATATTGTCAAAGTGGTCAAACAAGTGTCAATTTTTTGAGTTTGGTTCTTGTTAGATAATACAAAATACAATATAAAATGTGTAATTTACAGTATCATATCGTGCCTTCTTGCAAAAATGCACTAGGATTTTCGGTAAACTGTCCGACTTAGCTCGAGTGTATTCTGTATTAGCCATCATTACTCATTTATAATGAAAATGTCAGCGTCAAATGTCAAATTAGAAGTTTGTTATTAACATGTGACAAACTATCGCCTACGTTTATCTATTTAAATAAAAATAAATATAGGTGATGGAAAAACTGTTTTTCCATTGGCTGTAAATTACGTAATGTATGTGCTTCTACGACACAGGAGTGGGGGGTTGTTTTTCATGTCTATTTTTGGCGCTAATATTCGTATTAAATTATTTACAAAAATAACAACAAATAATTAAAAAATAATTATTAATAATAAAAATATTGCTTAAACTTTCATTTAGAATATTTTCTGAAAAATGTGAAACAGGCTCATTAAAACTACAAACAAATATAATGTCATTTAACGTATCAGAAATGTATCTGTCACATTACATTGTTACATATTTTACCAGTCAGAAACTCTGTGATTGAAAAATCATTATTTCTGTATGAGAATTTATCAGAAAATATTTCGTCCTATGAATAAAAGCTTTATAATTGTAGTATTTCATCCTAAATTTGAATAAGTGGAGCAAAACATGAAAATATAACCGATTAAAATAATATATAAATATATGCACGCCCTTATTCACAATTTTGAGGCCCTTTTCATGCAAATGGCCTAGCGTGTTTACCATGCACTAATTTACATATCTATACAGTTTTTCACAAAAATCAAACCGTAAGCGATTATCTCACATTTTATGTTCCCACGAAAAAGAAAAATCGCTTTAAAATGTTTTCAGTTTTTTAGAATTCTTAAAAATTGTATTTTTATAAACGTAGTTAAGACAAAAGTAATCATGCTATATTGTTAAACAGATCATACTAATAATTTATTGTTTGTTTCAGGTAAGTTTTCGACTAAGTTTCTGGTGAGTTTATAAAATAATTAACGCACAATATTTAAAAATTGTCATATCTGCTTTTTGAAACTCTTTCATATTTCTTAAAACATTTCAAAGATATATATATATATATATATATATATATATATATATATATATATATATATATATATATATAACTTCTATCCACACACACAGACATCATCGTGAAAATAACGTATATGGCTTAATATTCCATTAAGATTTGAAACAGAAACTATTTAAATTAATTTTCATAAAGATGAAAAATAACAGAACAGAAAATATTTAAATTAATGTACATAAAGATGAAAAATAATGTACTACTCTTGCTCTACGGCTTGTCACCCCAATTTTTTTACTGAATATAAAAGTATATGGCCTCCTTAATACTCAGTTAAAATTTGAAACAGAAACTATTTAAATTAATGTACATAAAGTTGAAAAATAATGTACTACTCTTGTCCTATGTCTTGTCATCACAATTTTACCAAGGGTAGCGGGAGGGAAAAAGACGTTCGGTCTGTAAAAAGATTTATTTTGTTACAATATGTACATACCGGCAAAAATTTATGAAAAAACTAAAATCTTATTAATAATCTCGGACTAAAAGTTGACAGAATTACTTTGCGAAAGCCTTACATTAGACCCGTTAGAGAAAAGAATCTAACTTTTAGCAGTTAGTAGATTTGGCTATAAATAACTTGGAATTGCATTACATTTGTATTGAGTGAATGTCGTCTAGTCGGCCTCGCCTACACGCTCTTCACTTGTTTGATGGTAATCCTTTTCCCGATGCTCAATTGTCGCTATGTTCTATTTCTGGAGTGGAGGGATATTTTCGGACAATTCGCTGTTTTTTCAGCATCGGGTAGTGAGTGAACACGACATGTGTTGCTGACGGCAGCGATTTTAAATTCGAGGTTTATTTCTCCTTGTAAACAGGCTGTGACTTTGAATTTATTTACGGTTGATATAAAAAGATACAACAAAACAATATGTTATCATCATTATCATTACTTTATGACTTTCCCTTCAACGCTTTCTGATTATTAATTTTTTTTTATTCCTGAATAATTTAAGACTAAATATAAGGTTTGTTCCAAGTTCCAACAGACAGTTCATAAGAGTTCAGAACTTGATAAAGAACTGCTTGACTATAGCGTTGGAACGATTTGTTTGATTATTATAATTTATAAAATCACGACATTTATAGCCCGAGTCACAAAAATGATTAAGTTAATCCTTATTTTTGGATTAGCGAATTTTACTCTAATTTTGTCAGTTTATTTCTTAAAATATAGTCTAATCTAATCCAAGTAACTACCATTTTCGATAATAAATGAAGATTAAATTTTAAATACCGGGATAGAATATAATTCACTAATACAAAAATGAGGATTAGCGTAAACTTTTTTGTGTATCATTAATTTTTATTAATCTAAATACATACCTACATATTTACATATGCTGGAAACTGTATTGATTTCCTTTCCTATTATTCTATTTACTTTTTTCTTTTTCAAATTATACTGTTATTAATTTGAAATGATTAGTTCTTTGACAGTGACATTTTTCTGTCAGTTTAAAGCGTAGACTCTGGGATTTAAATTATAGATAATTTATGAATTTATCCATAAAATATACAGAAAAAGTATTAATGCAAATCTGCAGAAAATGTAATAATCATTAATTTTTATAATAACATTAATCTAGAAAAACTAATTTGAGCTTCAAGTAAAGTACCATTTCCGATTATCCGATTTACACCAAAATCTAATGGACATACACACACACACACACACACATATATATATATATATATATATATATATATATATATATATATATATATATATATATATATATATATATATACACATATGCAGATATCATCGTGAAAATGTTAAAATTAGATTTTAGGGATCTTAAAACGTGCCCATTTATCAAAATCTCGATATGCGATTTTTAGCACGATCCCTATACCTTCCTTACCAAGGGTAGCGGAAGGGAAAAACGTTCCAAAAATCAAAAACTTGGTCACTATATTGAGGCACTATCATCCGTGGATAATTTTCGTTGTTTTTTCAACAATATCATTCAAGAATTCTCCATCATCATCACTTTAGCTTTAAAATCCCGACAAATCAGAAAAATCACTGTCTTCTTCTATTACTAATTTAATTTAATAACAAAAACAAAATAAGTCAGGTTAGACAGCACTTTAAACTGATTCAGAATTAAAATTCTTGTAAAATCTATGAACCTTAAGAATGATTCAGAATCAGTATGGAATACAATTCCGTCATTATTGGAACACTGCACTATATGTTCTGAATTTTTAAACAATGCCATTCTTACGTGCAGAATAGTATAGGTCCTTTCATCTTCATATTCGTAGTGTCACTAGTACTAATATGAAATGGGATCTAGTTCTCGTATAGTGTAACTGTATAGCAGAGACAACACAACAGCTAAACCATGTTACGTAGCTTTCAATAACTTTGTTGCATCATTTGTGTAGCACAGTAGCAACAGAACTCTAACGTATCGCATTTCATCGTTGTATCCTGTTTCAGTGCTACTCCTTAATTAATTCAAACACCTCATTCGTCCTCTGGAAAATTACTCGACGGTAGAGTACATACATTTTAGAATTAGTCCCAGTATTGATTGATTAGAAAATGGAAGACAAACACAAATTGTAACTGTACGAGGAATACAAAGTTGTAAATGAGTTACAAATATTAATTACTAGTCACCCAACATCAAAATTAAGTTACCATTACCTTACCAGCCAATTTATTGCCTTCTTTTAAGCAGATTCGTCCTTTGTAATCTATTGTTTTAACATTTTATTCGTCTCTGGAATGTGGTGGTAGATGCAAGTTTCATCAAATCCTTGAGAAAATTCGACTCGTTTTATATAAATCGCTACAATAGGGCCTTAAAATGTTCTTCATGCAATATGTGATAACGCGTTCATTCTTAACTAATGGTTAATATACTGTAACTGTAACTAGAGGTTGTAGGATCGGGCCTTAATCTCGATGTGCTCCGTGGTGATCGCATTCGTTAGTCGTACCTAAGCTGGGACGACCACGTTTAAATTCAGCTGTCCATTTTTTCAAGATGGCAAATGATTTAAGGTGCTACACTTGTAGTCTTTAACCATGGGCGGTTTTGCAAGAAACATATTGTTGACATACCTGTCAAAGTGTGTATATTTCCATTGTTATCAATTTTTATTAAAAACGAGTCGATTCGGATAGGAATCTATTTAAAACGTTGAAATAGCAAACTTAAATATAACACCTCAAAACTCAATAATAATTAGAAGATTTTTGTCACCAAAACAAATAGTCGTCCGAATACCATTCGTGGTTCAATTTTATCCAGAAAAATTTTTCCGATTGCTTTATTCGAGTTTGTTGCTAATTTATCTCGTGGCATTGATCAAAAATCACTCGCTTGATAACTCGTATTTTTTTGTCAATGCCACTCAATAAATTGCTAGCTAACCAGCTCTCGTAACAATCTGAAAAATTTTCCAGCAAAAATTTACCACATATTATTAGTATATTCCGTAATTTAACTGTGGTGACCAAGGTTCTGGTTATGCGTTCCGTAATGTAACCAAAACATAATTTCAGGATCGCGGTTCAATTTCGGAATGTGGTTCCTGAAACTTTTGGTTACTTTTTCGTGACCACGACGACCACAAATTTTTGTGGGTGTTGTGGTCATATTCTTATTTCTCATAATATAATAAATAATATTGTATAAACATATAATTACTATACACTGATATGTATAATATTTACGTTAGTATAAGGATAGACAAAAGTTATGTTGTCATTTATTTCTAATGATGCGGTGGTTCTCTGCTTTACCGACACAAATTAACCAAGATGTTCCGAATCACAATCACTTTTCAGTGATCATAACCTGACCACTTGAACCATAACCACGGTCGTGGTTAAGTTACGGAATATACTATATATATATATATATATATATATATATATATATATATATATATATATATATATATATATATATATATATATATATATATATAGTCCAAAGAAATAACATTGAACTCAATTAGACAATTGGAGTAATTACAGATCGTATATATATATATATATATATATATATATATATATATATATATATATATATATATATATATATATATATACGATCTGTAATTACTCCAATTGTCTAATTGAGTTCAATGTTATTTCTTTGGACTGTCGTAGAAAGATCCAATCACGTTTATATCTATAAACTTGTAAATAATCTAATTGATGATGCTCATTCGCTAGCTTTCCTAAATTTTGGGGTACCTCGCTTAGGCTCTCGGCGTAAATTAACTTTCATATACAGCACCCCTAGAACAAACTTCGATCTCCAATTAGACAGTTGTGTGCTACATTCAACACTGTGCCCATATACATTAACAATCTTGACATTTTCTTTGATACACAGTCTAAATTTGGAAACTATTTCTTGTCTGATCTTTAGCAATTAAATTGAGTTATTTCTATTTCCAATATTGTTATACGTAATATATCAAGTGATATGATTATCATCGATGATATTCTCGAGTGAAACCGAATAGCAGATTTCACGAGTCCGAAGGACGAGTGAAATGTGCTGCTTCGGTTTCACAAGCAATATCTTCAATTATTAATCATATCACGAGCTTATATTTAATGAGAGAATATAATGAATTTTTATGACACATTGTGCGTGCTGGTAACCTAACTTTTCATATGGTTAATTTTACAATTGCCTTATTATTTTCATCGGTGTTGATGTCAAAAAAGATGACCGCACATTTTTATACTCTAAATTAACTGTCAGTGTTGAAAAAAAAAACAAATCCCCTAGAAACGGATATAAATAAGATGATAATTTCTTTGTTTTTTTATCATCGCTGTGATAGACATGTAACTAGAGAGATTCTGAATGTTGATTGGCGGAAAACATATCACGTGACTCATGAATTATATTCTCACTTCAGTATTTCAAATTTTTCTTGTAATTGCACTGCATTTATCCTTGTTTTTGTCAATAATTCTCTGTAATTGGGAATATCTGTTCCTGTTGAGTGATTATTAATAAATAAATTTAAAAAACTCCCCCATTGGTAGTAAAGTTTTTGATGCGCCGTCTTTAAAGTTACTTATATTAACAACGTAAAATTATGATACGTAAAAAAGTCGCTAGCTAGCTTGATAACTACATCTTTTTAATTTTCGTCATTTACTGTATATACGAGTACAAGGCAAGGCTATAACACCTACCTACTAGTTCTCTAAAATAAAAACTCTCTTGTGATGGCTATGACTACGATAACCTCTAATGATAAGTACCTCCATCGGTAGTGGTCGTTAACTAAACATCGCTAAATACGTGTAGAACCGCAACGGGTGCTCAGTACGAAGCCCGCAGCGTTACGCCAGCGTCTCGCTGAAGCCACCCCCGCTCCTGATGGTTTAATGTATGTAGAGAGCGCAAAACGAGAACAAACCGCCCAAACTTCGCTAATGTGTGTTTGCCTCCACGGTACAGGATTACACGGCTGTGCGAGATGAACAAGATGGAAATAAATATGGAAGATGGAGGTATACATATGTGGGCAATGGAAATTGAGAGAAGAAATAATTGATAAATTAATTGAAATCTTCAATAGAAAACAGACAACAAATTTACTTGTTTTGCGAATATTATTTCTATCTATTTTAATTACTACATATTTGACTTCTAAAGGTGCCTGTATTTCTGTATACAATAATAAATACTCGTATTATTACTTTACACATGTAAACTTTTAACAACAATGTATACAAAGTTGACTTCAAAGGAACGGAATTCATAATGTCATGTTATTAAAACATATCATGTCAACACGAAACATTGTGTATTAATAATTTATATTTGCATAAATAATCAAATAGCTATTCGATAAATCTAGTTGATATGATATTCACAACTACGTAGATTACACTTTGTTTTCAAAACGATTACAACTAAATTATAAATATACGTGAAAGCACGATTAAATTTTGATGGAGACACAATAGCATAAGTGGTTACAAATATTCATATGTGATCTATTATCTAAAATATGTAAGTACGATTATGTTCGGGGCTTCCTCTAAAAATTTACTTACATACATAAAATCACGCATTTCCCACTTAGTGGGTTAGCACAAACCCGAAAAAATACAAATTACATCAACCAAAAAATAATCACTCTCCCTTTCAACAACATTCTTACTAACCTGGCATCATAGGTACAACATATATTCCCCACTTTTAACATATAAAGTGACTGATTTTCGATAGCGAAATACCGTAACCGGACCACAATAATAGTTACGAAACAATCATCCTTCGCCACACATCCCAGTCTATGCACACTTCTATCGCCTCGGCCACATTCATAATCGCATTCATACACGCTCTTCTTCTCTAAAAATTTAGTCCACTTATTGAATTTGTATTTGAATAACAGGACTATTTATGATTAGGCTGTATCCAGATACAAGTTAATGTATACCCAAAAAAATGTAGGTACATACATACTAGATCGTCTGAACGTCATCACCGCTTATGACGTATATATAACATGTACCTTTATAATTGCGTCAAAATTTACATCATGCACGTTAATTGATAAGCTAAAATGGTATATTTCTCTAAATATAACGACACTAAACTCACGCACAAAACTCGTTATTAACACATAAAATAACCTCATTTATTTAACGTGCACTTTTGGATATTTTGGGCGTAATAAGTCGGTGCCCGTTAAATGTCTACGTCATAAACGTTGTTGTGGTTTTAGCGTATACCTTCACTTCACATTAGGTATAGTATGTTTCAAGATATTTGCAAACGTATCTGCCTCAACTTACGCAACGGGTGTCTTCTTAAATGGGCGTGATGTGTAACATGACAGGGTTGTAACAAAATATTTGAAAAGCAGCACACGAAATATTTGTGTGGAATTTAATGTTTCACTTGAATTTCAAGAAATACAGAACAAAGAATATGACATTACACGAAATTTGCACAAATAAATAAAACCAAGTATATTGGCGGTATTTTGAGAAAGTACCGCTACATTGTTTTCCCAAATTTTGCTAATCCTCCCCTGACGCATAGGATCATATATATCATGCTGTTTTGCGGTGTACCGCGTCATTACGAAGGCAGGTTGATTTGCAAATATCTTAAAACACATGCACCATATACATTAACGTTTCTGTAGTTACTTCCTTATGTTTATTATAATAGTTTCTCTTATCAACTTCAAAGCTACCTCTGGTATTCCCCAGGGTTCCAACTAGTGATGCACGACCAGGCGAGAGTACTCTCGCATCTCGTCTCGTCTCGGTGCATTATGCGAGACGAGAACGAGAGCGAGATTGCAATTTAAAATTCGAGGCGAGGTCGATATAACAACTGCGAGAAGCAATGAAAAATGCACCGTACAGGGAGTGGAGTCAACGGTAATTCGTGCATAGAACACGTGAATGTGAAAATTATATGAATTGACTATATTTTTTGAGTCTCTCTAGAGTCGAATGATATCGGTCACAGAGTGAGGAAATCCAAAATAAAGACTAAATCGGTTTTGCATCTAATAGAACTAGTTTTTCTCCAACATTATAGCCCCTAATTCATCCCAGTTAAAACTACGGTTAATAAAATTCTTGTCGTCCCTGAAAAATAAAGGATCTTATATTAAGCGTCAATAGGAGCCAACACAAAGTGAAGCGGAGTGATTGGTTGCTAGCGGGTTCCCAGTGTAGCGCTTTTTTATGAGTAAATCTTACTTAGTGGCATACAGTTAATGAAAAAGTATAGAAACTTTTAGTTACAAAAAGAATTTTTTAAATGTATAATTAGCTTTGCTGATGACAGAATTTATTAACAGATGTTCGTATTAAAATAATTTGGTGACTAGAATTTAGTGTTTCGTCTCTTTATTATAGTTATACGACTGTAAATACACGGAAGACGGAACGATTGGCGCGAAATTGTCTTTTGTGGTTCAACTGATACGTAAATACCGAGGTAAATAAGTAGTGCGCAAGCGCTTATTTTTACAGCGAGACTCCCGCGCGAGAACGAGATGAGACCCAAAAAAATGTGCGAGAACGAGAGCGAGATTGCAGATCCGAAAACGAGACGACATCGATATTTTATATTTCTCGTCTCGTCTCGCCTCGCGTGCATCACTAGTTCCAACTTAGGTCCGCTTTTATTTGTATTATATACATCTTACCCTTAGTATGTAAGAATACATAAAGTATGACTGATATTCTGTGTATTTAAATAACAAATTATTTAAGTCAGAATAAATGAATTTCTAACAATTTGGCCAACTGATATGCAACGGCATGTTCAATTCTTGATGTATTAATATTTCGACAAAAGCATTCAGAGGTGTTTTAACCCAAGTTCATTAAGTCCTAACGTCACTACATATTTAAGTGATTTCTAAAATAGCGAAATATGTAGTTAGTACATATATTGTATTACAGTATTGACTTCATTCCAAAAACGTGCTATGTGCAGGTGAAAAAATTGTGCACCTTGCGCTAGGTAATTGAAACTCATGCGGCTTCAGCAACTGTCATCATCCCTGCATCCGTCTGTTGGAAACGTACCAAGCCGGATGATAAATTCACGCTCAGAATGACAAAAGATGAAATGTGATTTCGAATTCGCATTCGCATTGGCCCGCCGGGCCGTCGGTTTCACACAGATCACAAATCCAAGAGTGCACTGGAGAAATAAATCACCTTATTCTCTTATTGTAGTCTCACCAAGAGAACTTTTTTTTAATATTGAACTTGTATAAGTTGTGGTCTCTCTGCGAATCAATGTCAGCGCTTCCGTAAATATAAAGTGAAATTTTTAGATATTTGAACAAATGTATTACATCAATCTTAAGGCTAAAGGCTAAGAATGTAGACGAAACATTAGGAGCTAAATATATAATACAGATGGAAATAACTAACTGACATACATTCATAATTATCTTGCCAAATTGTTTTCCAGCGCTAATGCTGATTTCACAATACATAAAAACCACATTGTATTTTTACTGCCATTTCACATAATTACAATATAATGACAAAGGTTAGCATGAAACCACGGCCGGATTGGCCAGTCGGGATAATCGGGAATTTGAGTACGTAGCATCATCTAATTAACTTCATCGGTTAACCGTTCTTATTTAGATCGTTTTTAATATTTTCTAATTCTTGACAAAATTTCTTTCGGTGTTGCAGATATAGTCCGAGGTCGAATATATGATAATTCCCTACTTTGTAGATTTTTAATGATTGGAATTATAGTTAAGGTATTGTCCGGTGTTGGTGTGTTGGTTTACGGTAGGGTATACTGATGTTACTAGTCCATGGTTCGTTTTCTCTGTTAAAACATCCAAGAACGGAAGGACTCCATGAGATTTTTTCTCCATTGTGAACCTAATATAATTATCATCGACATATCTAAGCCAAAGTTTAGGTTTTATATTGGCTGTATCTAGTGTTAATTCTTCAAAAAAATCCTTGTATAAATTGGCTATAACTGAGAAGAACCCAACAGCAAACCATCTTCTTGTACAAAATATCTATCTTTTTCTTGGAAATATGACAAGAAGACTTTGTGGTTGTAATTATATTTAACTCAAAAGTTCTGCAAAATGTTTTTAATTCTTCACACATGATGTTCTTTTTCATTGAAGTGGCTGAATGATTGGTAATAGAAATTGTGATAGTTTGTAAGTAGGAGAATTTATGGAACTTTTGACGGGTTTCTGAGATGCTTAAATCTTTCTTATAGATTTTCGGAAGCCCCCCGTACACCTTTGCTAAAATATGGAGTGAGATTTGTTCTTGTTCTAAACGGAATATAATTCTTTATATTTCTTAAGAGCACGGTACACTTCGTATTATCCAACACCAAAACTAATTTATTACTTTGCGGCAATATACCTAATTATAAATTTTTAAAAAACAAGAGATGAGGCAGATCATGCTAGAATTTTCCCGGGCCGCTGAATCTTCTCAATCCGGCCCTGTTAGCAACTCAGAGGTTTTGATAAATTTCAGTTTTACTATTTTATACAGTAATGCCTTGCAATATTTTCATTAAAACGAAATGAATTAATTAGCAAAAACGTAGTTAGCTTCATCAACATTTGGAGAAAGAAAATAGTTGTACACAAACGTTTGTTTGCAGTATTATTAGTAGAATGTTATTAACATAATAAAAAAATCTGATGTGGCCAGCACATTACCTTCCGTCAGTTATAAGGTATTTCCGAAAATTCTACCGATTTTTCACACAATTCAATAATCAATATGTGTATCTGCAATAATAACCGAGAGGAAGAGTGTATTCACCTTTTTGTAAAAAATATGGAATACTTCGAAAAAGAAAAGAGATATCTAAAATCTTAAATCTACACTCTTCAAACTAATTAAATACAAATTATCAGAATGTTATTTTTTTTTAAATTTCGGCCCTTTTTTAAACCACACCACCCGCATACCCAAAAATGGGTGTGTGGTACACCTTCAACGACCTCACCAGTAAATTCCTCGTACCAAAAACCATAAGTATACTAATTTTCATCAAAATATTCTAACGCATACATTTATTATTAAACATTCTTTAAAATCGTCAAAAACTAAAAAAATCGCAAGGGGTACACCTTAGATTTTTTGCGATTTTTGGCCATTTTCAGACTTTTTCTTCTGGAGATTGCAATAGTTGTTCAATAATTATGAAAATTGGTATGCTTATGTAATTTTGCCCGTAGAATCTAATGGTGATATCGCCAGCGGTGTATAATTGACCGTACTTGGGATATGACCCAAAAATGGGCATTTTTGAGCAAAGTTTTGAGGACGAATATCTCGGATACGAAAAAAGATATCGACCTGTGGTTTTAAAATCTTAAATCTACACTCTTGAAACTAATTAAATACAAATTTTCAGAATTTTAAATTTTTTAAAAATTTTGACCCTTTTTTAGATTCTACCGACGAACGGTTACCAGTAAACAGCTTTTTATCAGGTTATAGTTACCGGAATCGATATTTTAAGAACGCATGTGGTAAACAGAGTAGATCCATAATCTATGAAAAAATTAGAAAATTTAAAACAGGTTAGAAATTTGACGACTGAGTAGAGTCCTACTTTGAACACATTTCCACTTTTACCGCGCACACTTCGCTTTGCATCACTACCTTTTTTTGAGATTAGATTCTTCATAAATCCTGTAGATGGATCTGGTAGTAACTGAACAATTTTCGAACACGGTAACTTTTTACCACTCATGTTTTCAAACACAGTCGGCATGCGGTATCTACCGGTAGAATTTTCGTAAATGCCTATGTATTTTCTATAAAATCCATACAGAAAGTTCCTTGCAAAAGATTCTAAATTTCTTGTATGTACATTATCTTTCGACAGTTGTATGTATTTTATACTAATCCCATACAGAAAATTGCGAGCAAAAAGATTCTAACACCAATATATATATATATATATATATATATATATATATATATATATATATATATATATATATATATATATATATATATATATATATATATATGTATATTTAGGGATACAAATAAACAGATGTGGTTATACACAGCCTCTCTATTTGACAGTGATACAGCTAAGAAATTTGCATTAAAAGAAGTAAAATAAATATCCTAATAAAGTCTGCTTCATAAATTAAATAAAGTACAAAATAAATTCTCTCCATTTTCCTCGTCCATTAAATGTTTCATTTTGATTGTAATTTACTGGTAGATTTTTTGAGTATTGATATAAACCTTCCACAATTCCCCTTAGTTCACATTTCCATTACGACGTCATTTTCTCGTTTCCGTCTTCTTTCATCGACGCCTACGTCCAAACGACTTCCTCGATTAGCCGAGATATATTAGCATATTTTTTCTTGTCCGACGACACTTTGGGTATAATTTTCCACTACACAGCAACGAGATTCAATTAGGCTTCTACTAAACTATAATGCATTCAAGAAATAATTGGTTCTTATCACATACAACAGTGCTGGAGAAAGATAAATTCAACCCTTCAAACTGTTGTAATTCGTGTATTGCGTAAATATCTATACCTGAGAAGTAGAGAACTGTTCGTCCATTTTTACAAATAAGAATTTAATTTAGTAATATTCTACTTCTTAATGATATTAACATAAGGATCGATTGTTTACCAATCCAGTTTAGATAAAGGTCCATTCGCATTAGCTCTAATAAAGTTTTCAGAACGACTAATTTTCAAAATTTATGTTAGGAACTACTGGACATTTACATTTAACATACGAGCCCAAACCAAAAATAAAACTTTAAATGAAATAATTGCGTAGGCTTCCACAGTCTGAGTCATGAGAAATATTCGTTTTCCGGGAATGGACTGTGTCATATTTTGAGTCAGGGCTCAACGTTTCGCCCGCAGCCCAGCAAACACAGTTTTAACATATATGTACCAGGTATGTGATATCTGAAACCTATGTAGTATATAATTTATTTACGTACTTATAACATCATATACATATACCATGTCGGACATCTCTCAAGAGACTTTAAATGATATTGTCGGTATGTCACATTGGTATTGGACCTGGTACATACTTACAACTATATACTTGTTACCGTACTTATAATATATTCGTAGCGCATTGATCACGTGTCATCTATTCCAAATCTAATTGGTCTATTTATGTGACCAAGGTCTCTGTCTGTCCAAGCCAGGTGTGCAGAGGTTTAACAACGACGCATTTTACTTTTGCAGCCATTGCAGTATTTGTTTATGTTTTATGTATTGTGTATACTTTAATTCTTTGATTTCATGGCAAAATCGGCTTGTCATACGGTAAGATTCAAGACTATGTATTCATTATGTAGCTTATTTTCATTCTTGAACGAAAATGAAAATTTAGATAACCTGAAATAATAATTTCAAACTAAAATACTATAAAATTAGAATTTTAAATGAAAAACGTTTATACATATCATATATTTTAGGTATTGTATTAATAAATTGTATTGAACTAGTCTGAGTGAAATTTATGGGTCGATTCTGTTCACATCTGTAAGTTTTACAGATCTGTAAATCTGTAAAAAAAATGACAAAACACACCTGTTTTTGTTGATTAATATAAAATTATACATAAGGGTGGACGCTTTAGGTGCGATTTTGTTCATATTTACAGATCTTGCGACTTACAGATGTGAACAGAATCGATTCATTAAGTTGTATTATATTTAATTCTAGTGTAATAAATATGTAATATAAGTATTGTAATAAACTACATATTTAAATATATATATATATATATATATATATATATATATATATATATATATATATATATATATATATATATATATATATATATTATTTGTAGTTATTACCTACACATTTTCCTACTATTCTTCATAATATTTAATATTTAAATTTAGGATTAAAACGAAGTAACAGGTATAAAAATTCACAATGTAAGTAGTATATTCAAATAATTACAAAGAAGTGATATACTTTTGTTATATACCATTTACGTTACAATATCTACATACATGGGATGTGATGTCTCATAGACCATGTTGCGGACATATGTCGATACATGTACTTTCCAGGGATGTTATTCGGTATGTAACATATAATACGAGTTATGTCTATATTACGTACTAAGTACGTAACTGTGTTTGCTGGGAGTCGTATGGGCCAAATAAACCAAGTGATTTATTTGGCCTCTAGCGTGGTTTACACGTCGGGTAACCTTGTAAACTGAGTCTCCCCCTCTTGTTGCTTAAACTCGGCCTCTAGCGTGGTTGACACGTCGGGTAACCTTGTTTAAGACAGTACTATCCCCCTTGCTCCTGAAGATGCCCCATACGACTACGGGCGAAACGTTGAGCTCTGCCTCAAAATATGACACAGTCCATTCCCGGAAAACGAATATTTCTCAAAACTTTAAATATAGACTTAAAATTAAAAAATCTGATGTGGCCAGCACATTACCTTCCGTCAGTTCTATGTATTTTGTACAAATTTCATACAGAAAGTTCCTTGCTAAATTCAATATTCTATTTCTTGTACATTACCTTCCGGCAGTTGCATGTATTTTATGCAAATTTCATACAGAAAATTATTATTTTGTGACGTTTTCTATATACAGTGTAATGTATCTGCAGAAATAAAAGATTTATTATTACTATTTCTTGTACATTACCTTAAAGCAGTTGTATGTATTTTATACAAATTCCATACAGAAAGCAAAAGATCCTATATTTCCCGTAAAATTATAAGACAAACACACTATCTCAATTTCACTTGACACTGACATCTTTCAATCAGAATTTTCTTAATATAGTAGCTGTTTCCATTTAATATTAAGTATAAAATGCAGTCAAATCGTATAGAGAATAAAATATTCTTTAATATTTATAATAACATCAAATGTGAAAAAAATATATTTAACACAGTTTTTTCAAGAAAAACAGTTAAAATCTTCAAATAATGGTACTTCCGGTTGACCAATTGTAAACAAAATCTAATCAGCTCTTCATATGGATGTAACGAAGAAGTATACGAAAAAATTATAATTTTTGTAACTGTAGTATTAGAGTTATCGCAGACGAAAAGTTTGTTACACACACACACACACACACACACACACACACACACACACACACACACACACAAACACACACACACACACACACACACACACACACACACACACAAACACACATCCACACACACACACACACACATACAGACATCATCGTAAAAATAGTAAATTCGTATTCTAGGGACCCTGAAACGTGCTTATTGATTAAAAACTCATCATCGAATTTTTTGACCAAAGACAATACCTTCCTTACCTAAAGGTGACGGAAGGTAAAAAAAAACTCAGGGCCAATTTAATATATATTTATTTTTTATGAAACAAACGAGATATTTTGTTGATAGCTAGTCATGTGGGTGTATCAATATCAATTTTATTGTTTTTATTGTTCCTTTTTCAAATAAATCTGTTTGGTTAAGTGTCGATGTTACAGGCAAACGGCTCTTGTAAAATGATATAAAACAGCAAAAAAGCTAATAAAAATTTAGCATTTTGAAGTAGCAGTACTCGAGTTTAATAACGCGGCTTCATATATCAAAAACTTTATTCCATTCAGCTCAACAGTTGCGCGATGCATTATGAAAATAAATTTCATTCAAACAATGGCGCTCGAGAATCACAAAGCTGCAGGGCAAAATAAAAATTATATTCCATTATAAGGGAGGACAAAGTGAAGAAATCAAAAACACAATGCACTGTGATAAGTAGGCTATGACACAGCTGTTGCAGATTCGGTCATGAAATACCGACATCAATCATGGTGAAATCTGCTTTACCGGGCGAAGGAAATTGTCAAGAATAAATACAAGAAGGGGACGGACTCGTAGCGTATGGCATAAATTTCAACAAATATTTTTTGTAATAAAAAATACATTTATTTGAAGTTTTGTATTAATGTTTAACTGTTTCATATGTAATCAAATTATGAGACATTTCTGTTTCCTGTAAATTCTGCATTGAAGTTCGTCCTCATTTTGGGCTTGTCATCATATATTTTCGCTAGTATTTTGGCACGATGGCACAAAATAGCGTTTCACCGACATATTTACTTTTGTAAATTTCAGGTTATCTTTAAATGTCATTTTTTCGTTTAATCTAATGTGACAATCAAAATGGTCGCGTTGATGAAATGCTGACGTCACTGGGCAAGGGACGAGGTGGAGAAAATTAGCCGCATTTTGAACAATGTCATTTTTAATTGCAATTTTTTCAGTATTAAACATCGATTTGAGGAAAAATAAAAAATACGGGTCTGTTATTTTTCATTACTCTATCGATTAAAAGTTAAAAATGAAAAATCGTGCATGACATTATTTTTGAGTTTCTCGTTCTGAAGTCTCGAGAAAACAATTATTTTAAGTAACTGCATTTTTACCTCCCTCTACCCTTGGTACGGGTGGTTGGTATATGGATCGTGCTAAAAATCGCATATCAAGATTTTGGTAAATGATCACGTTTTAAGATTCCTAGAATCCAATTTTAACATTTTCACGATGATGTCTGTGTGTATGTGTGTATGTGTTTATGTGTGTATGTATGTATGTATGTATGTATGTGTGTATGTGTGGATCCTCCACTCTAACTCAAATACTATCATTCAGAAAATTTTGGAGCCTTGTATTTTTCTGTAATAAAAAGAGCCCATTAATGCCACTTAACTAGAAGCTTTTCGAAAAATACATTTAAATGTTATTTTTTCGAGATTAATGTTATTATAAAAATTAAAGATTATTAAATATTCTATAGATTTGCATTAATACTTTTTCTATATATTTTATGGATAAATTTATAAAATTATCTATAATTTAAATTTCAGAGTCTATTCTTTAAACAAACAAAACGTTATTCAAATGTATGTAATTGACAGATAATGTCACTATCAAAGAACAAATCATTTCAAAATAATATTAGTAACGTTTTAAAAAGTAAAAAGTAAATAGAACAATAGAAAAAGAATTCAATATAGTTTCCAGCATAAGTAAATATGTATTTAGATTAATAAAAATTAAAGATTCACAAAAATGTTTAAGTTAATCCTCATTTTTGGATTAGTGACTTCTATTCTATCCCGGTAATTAAAATTTATTCTTCATTTTATTATATCTCCGGTGGCTCAATGTTTAGAGCAACGCCTCATAAGGCATGAGTGCGCTCGGGGCTCTGGGTTCGAATCCCACTAAGGCATGGATGTGTGTGAATGTGAACCTACTGTGTAATTGGGATTTAATCTTGTTGAGGGGTTTAAAAAAAATTAGTAACTTGGATTAGATTAGACTATATTTTAAGAAATAAACTGTCAAAATTAGAGTAAAATTCGCTAATCCAAAAATGTTGAAATTTGTGCCAAAACTTATAAGACATACTTTAAAGGGGCGCGGCTAGTCTCAATTGGAGACGGGAGTGGGTTAATCCTGGGCGCCAGCCGGTCTCATATCTTTTCATTTCGAGTTATTACGTCAAACAAGTAATATGAACGCTATAGTGGTATGAATTTTTTAGCTTTCTAACGATGTATAACTTTTGTATATTAATTTTTGCGAATTAATTCCTGCTTTTAAAGTTTGAATACCACTGCTACTCTCGTGGCAGGTGGGCGTCTGTAGCATCGTTGCTGAGCTAGTTCTGTGTGCGCCGCGACGCCAAGCGTCTCACCATGCTGCTTTACGGCGTCCACGACCACTCCAGTGCAGTAGGAAGCGCGTTTTAATAGTGTAGTGCGGTTCTAACATGGTGCAGTGTTTGTGAGTGCAAGTGAAAAGTGATAGTGCGTTAACGTAGGGAATGTAGAGTAATATGCTCACTTGGATCGTAAGTAGGAGAGAATACAGTTTTAATATGGCGCTTAAGTAACCAAAACATTGCTGTGGATAAGTGGTACGAGACGCACTGAAAGCTGTACGCTCTTTACAAGTAATACTTTTACTGGGATCATGTTTTTACTTAGTAAGCCAGGTTTTTTATTAACTAATTTACGTTTTTGTGACTAATAGCAAGATAAACACTAAAAAGTATCTTTGCTGTAATACTGTCAGTACAGATAAAAAAGTCTTAACATATCTCTCACATTTATTAAACAATTAATTTTATCTTCTAAGCAAGTAAAATTTCTTGTAAAGGATAATATTATGTTAAAACATAAGTTTCATAAGGCAACATATTCAAGCACGAGCTTGAATTTCAACAAGATCGCGAAGTAGCGACTTCTTGATCAAACGAATACTTGATTTTCTGTAACGAGTGTTTAATGCTAGTTTTTCTGTTTCAGTTTTTATTTACATTAAGTATATCTTTATAAGACTAGTTGACAATTTTCGTTTAAGGGAAATTTTTGGTAGAATAATCAGGTTGGTAACAGTGATTTGTTTTTATTCTGCCCGTTGCCAAGATATTTCGTGTATTTAGTGCAGTCATACCAACCCCAAATAACAAAATGTTACCAAAAGTTGTTAACAAGTTTATTTTAGCATCAATAAGCACCTAAGCATATGTCACGCTAATAATGAAACAGAAAATACTTTTTTCTATAGCTTTGAGTTCGAATCTGGGTTACGTCGGGACTTTTCTTGACTGGTCTTGATCGGTATCCACTCCCATTTCAGCCTAGTCAGCCTTTCCGGTAATTGGGCACTGCAGTAATTCTGTAGCATAAGACGTAACTCACAAATACTTAACACACAAGAAACTGTTATAATTTGTACAATAGGTAGATAAACTAGAACAATATATTTATATATTTTATCGACAGCAAATTGTTAGTTCTATATATTTTTTACTTTGATATTTATAATTATTTATATTAATTCAAGCCACGCGTGCCTGGATGAGATGAGTTGACAATCACTGACAATCAAGTGACAGAGACAGGATCGATATTTGATCGATTTTAAATGCAATATAAACATGGATATTCTCAGTAGTGCTACCGTTACGATACGAAAATCAACTACAATTATTTCAAATAATTTTATATTCCCTAAAAGTACATTACTTAATACTAGTATTTTTTATTTCTTCTTTGTTAAAAAATAAATAACACCCAATAATTTCTACAAGTTATATTTCATTTTATAAGGTTTTTTCAGATTGATGACGTGCGTTTTCTACTTGTTCATTTTTAATATAACGTTTTATGCATCTGGCAACTGGCCATACATATTTAAGACACTATAACTGGAAAACAAATGGTTACACCTTTTGGGGTTTTTTAAGGCCGTTTGCATCAACGTAACTTAAATTTTAAGTAAGAATTTCTTAAATTGACAATATTGCATCGAAATGAAGTGTCAAATGAATTATTATGCATTGCTATCACAAATTCGAACATATTTTTTTTGTTTAACAGTTGCTTAAAATTTAAGTCTTGTTGGTGCAACTGGGCAGTCTGTTAAGCAATCTTTACTAGGTGCATCATCTTTTTCATATACATGTATACCGGGTGGCGTTCGAAATCCGTCACATAGGCATTTAACAAGGGAAAAAAAATCTTCAAATAAAAGTTGTACAATATAAAATTCTGCATGTAAATCAGTAAACAACAGTTATCACTAGGCCAGAAACTGAACATTTGCGAAACCGAGTTTATTTTGACAGGCCGAGCTGAAAGCGAGGCCTGCAAATACGAGATCTCGCAAAACAGTTTCTGGGCGTGTGATACACAAGATATTTTGTACCGACTTCTCCATAAATTCTTCTCTACACTTTATTTTATGTTACATAACCTAAAAAAATGAACATATATTTTTATCGGTTTTGCATTGCAAGTTTAATTATAATTACTTACATTTGAGCTTGTATCACGTGAAGTTAGTTGTAGTTACAAAACAAACTAGTTTTAAAGTTGGAACTTATAATTAATCTATACGAGATGTCAGTAATGACAGCATATTATTATTTTTATGACAAAATTTATTTATTTAAGTTACAACAATTAAAGATTTAGCCCTAAAATTTGTAAACAATTTGCTAATTCTTGTGTTGAAAATAATCTTAAATTGACATATCACAGAACAGTAATGCCAACTCCTTTTGCCGGACTAGGTCAGCAATAGCGCATTTCTGGACGATTTTGAGTTCTGTAATACTAGGCAAAATGGACGGAGGTACGAAAAATTCATTTCGTTAGTTTAGTAACTCCAGAAATTGAAACTTTGAAAAGTTCAGTTTAATAGTGCTAGCCATGGAATTAAAACAAAAAAGACAAACAAATGTGTGCTTTAAATGCCAAATATTGTTTTTTTTGTCAAGAAATGTGTATTTGAACTGTATAGAAGCATAAATAATAAAAAGTAAATTAAATTTGATGACAGATAAACACACGTTTGTTGCTTAAGCTTTTTGTTAATTCCATGGCTATCACTACTTTTGAGTAGATTTTCGACATTTTCATACTTAATTTCTGCTGCTACATAGCATGCAAAATTAGTTTTGCTTATTGATTCAAATACAAAATTTTATGTTCTACAACTTTTATTTGAAGATTTTTTCTAAAATAATTTGGGGAGCATTCGCTGGGAAAAACGGTTTTCCCATGTTAAATGCCTATATATCGGATTTCGAGCGCCACCCGGTATAAGAGCACATTTTATAATTTTACAATCAGAATTTTCCGTTTAGAATTACACAATTTCAAAGTTGTGTAACGTGATCAACATGTTATGTAATGTAATACTAGATACGCGACGGAAAAACGAAAATAGATTGCCGCGTAGAGATCATATTATCTGAATAATTGTATAGTAGTAGTATTGGTAGTATTACGACAAATAAAATAATTAGAAATATTTGGTGAACATGTGTGGAATGATGGTTCATGCCAACCATTTTAACGAGAAAGGCGTATATTTTTATTTATATAAAAGTTGTCAAAGCAACGAAAATAAATGCCGAAATTGTCTCATGCATATAAAGTTACATAATGATTCATTTCGAGCAAACAAAACTAATTATACATAGTTAAAGATAGATCCTGATTCACAAGTTCAACTTTTTATTTATCATAGAATAATAAATCCATTTCAATTTTAACTTTGTTAAAGAAACGGTTGAGTAAACACCGAAAAATAGCGATGAATGAACGAAGCGAAAACTAGATGTTAGTGCTGCAGTTATCGTTATACAATAACCAATAACAAAGTGACATGTGAATAAACATTTGCAAAAGAGAAATGTTTTCATTTGCGCGACCTTTCTGTTTCCAGCACTAAAAATACATTTCATTCTAAATAAAAATCACACGTATCCATATAAAGATCGTCTCTTCTAATTATACCGCTCAAGTATTTCCTTTTACACGTGCTCGTCGAAAGAACACCATTAAAGTTTATAGTTTTGTTTGAAATACTTGAAATACCATCATAAACTATTTAGTGTCACATAGTTTTATACTGATTTGAATGGGTTCATGAGAGATAAACTGTTTTACGAGCAGCACACCAGAAGTATATCTGTTGGTTCACTAGATTTGAGCATCTGAATCAACATCTCGGTCATTTTTCAGATGTATACAAGCCCAGTTAGTAACCACAGATGAGTTTCGTTCATACTGGAGATCATCAGTGTGGTGTAACTTCCGTTTCTTTACAGAGACAATGACTAACTGGGTTTAACTACCTCTTACAAGATAGATAGCTTCAGAGTTAGCTAAACGCATGCAAAACCATCGACTGGCTCGACCAGGATCGGAAAAATGATAGAGAGGTTCATTCAGATGCTGCAATTTTGTGAAACAAGGCAAGTGTTTTTCTAATTTTTTATTAGCCCTTGTTTCACCTAGAGCAGTGTTTCCAAAACTTTCTTGATCCGCGGACTATTCTTCTTCTAGATTTGACGGCGAATCCCTCTTGATTTGAATTAGAATAAAAGTGTATACGTAGGAATGATCGGAACTGTCGAATTTAAATTACGCCCATAATAGCAAAAAATACTTGTATGTAATAAAAAATCTGATGTGGCCAACACCAAACCTCCCGCTATTTAATTTTCATTAATTTAAATATACATACTTACATGTTTAGTTATACTAGAACTAGAAACTGTATTAAAATCCATTCCATATAACTATGGTTCTATTTACTATTTTCTTTTTAAAACGTTACTATTATTAATTTGAAATGATTAGTTCTTTGACAGTGACATTTATCTGTCAGTTACATACATTTGAGCAAGTAGTTTTGTTTGTTTAAAGCACAGACTCTGTGATTTAAATTATAGATAATTTTATAAATTTATCCATAAAATGTATAAAAAAAGTATTAATGCAAACCAATAGAAAATTTAATAATCTTTAATTTTTATGATAACATAAATCTCGAAATAATAACATTTAAAGGTATTTTTCGGAGAAAAACTATTTTCAGCTTCAAGTAGAGAGCCATTTTCGGTTATCTGATTTACACCAAAATTTAATGGCTTCTTTTCATATTAGAATAAGTTATAAATACAAGGTTTCAAAATTTTCTGAATGATAGTATTTGACTTAGAGCGTAAACAGGATCCACACACACACACACACACACACACACACACACAAACACACACACACACACATGCACGCGCGCACACACACACACACACACACACACACACACACACACACACACACACACACACACACATACACACATATACAAACACACACGCACGCGCGCGCGCGCGCTCTCTCTCACACACATACACACACATACACACACACACACACACACACACACACACACACACACACACACACACACATCATGAAAATGTTAAAATTGGATTCAAGGGACCTTAAAACGTGGTCATTTACCAAAATCTCGATATGCGATTTTTAGCACGATCCCTATACCTCCCTTACCAAGGGTAGCAGGAGGTTAAAAACTAATTATTTATGCAAATGCAGTACAATATATTTTTAATAGCTTATATGGACACTTTTCATTTATTATTTAATTTAATTCATTCTTTCCACTTTTGCTAACTTTTTCATTTCTTCTATTTTTACCTATTTTATATTCGATTTGTGCTATACCTCCTTCCCATGTATGTAACTGTCAGATAACTGTCACTCTGAAAATATTAATCATTTCAAATTAATAGTGGTAACGTTTTAATAAGAAAATAGTAAATTGTACAATAGTTATATGAAAAAGAACTAAATATAGTTTCCAGTATGAGTAAAAATGTATAAGTACCTAGTATGTATTTAAATTAATAAAAATTAAATGGCGGGAGGTATTGTGTTGGCAACATTAGATTTTTTTTATACTTATAGCCTCTACCATTGTTCTTACTAGGCTGGTCTGATCCCTGCTCATTATGTGTCCGTATCATTAATTTGTTTCTTTCCCTATTTTTTTTTTTAGTGTAATAATTACTTGCGGTAGAAGGTATTTTTTGCTAAAGAACCCCAGCTTTTTAATTTGTGTAAAAGGCTTGGTTCTTTGATTCAATGTTTTGAAATACGCACATCGTTTACTCTTTGAGTTTTTGTGTTATTTTCAACAGCCATTACATAGTTCCCAGTTGCAGTCACAGTTTCAAAGTCCGTTTCATTTTGGATCTGTTTAATTTATTTCCTTTTTTTCGTGGATTCTGTGACAAGCTAATTTTGCAATGGCGTTTTAGTCAAATAAAAAATGCTGCTATCATGTACCTATAAAAACAAGCTCATTTTTTAACAGCTAAATCTGGTGATATTTTTCATTTGAAACGTTGATATTGATGTCATAGTTAATACTTCTATTATAAATAGAACGCGTTTATAAACTCGTATAGTGATGTTGTCAGATTTCCATTTAATATTTTTCAGATACGGCGAGTTTGACATTTGAAGCATAGAATTTTAATGCGGGTAATGCTCGCAGCGTTTATAGTCGTAGTGAACCTTGATTTTGATTCCTGATTGTTTTGATCTCATGATTGTTGTTTCAATCGAGCGTGAGTTAAATTTAGCAAGGCTTTTTGTGGCGGAACGCAGTCACTTGGAATACCTGTAGACTTACGAGAGTTAATCACCCAGAAATCTGAAATATTCTTTCAGTATACGCCAAAAAGGAAAGGACTTATGTTGCCAAGAACTTGAATGGAAATCTTGTCATTTTTCATTTTTGATATTGCCAATTAAATTTATCTTTATCTATTGAAATCTTGTTAATAAAGCAAAACTTCAGTAATTACCGAGGACAACGTGGTATATTATGTAACAAGTTGTATAGTTACCAGTTTTTTTATTTTTTATACGAGATATTTTGTAAACCCCAAATTCTGTGGGTGGTAGTACATAGCCGTTCTTACAAATAGTTAGTGGAGCGATTTGTCTAATAATTCCGATACCTAACGATACTTTAGCCTACTAAGGCCCACTGTTACAATTGATGGATAAACTAATGTATAGTTATCAGAGGTATATCTTTATCCTAGCAACTATACCTTCGATAAACAAGGTTGTCTTTTACAATGCATTTTTATCTATCAGATAGTTATACCAGGAATTACGTTAAATCATTATAGATTGGTATTGACACAATAAAATTTTCTTCTTGTTAGACTATTTTTCTTCAATATTGTTATTATTTCTGCCTTTTAATTTGCATTGTTCACAATGTTAGATGATATAAATGTTATTTTTGATTCTGACAGTGATGATGAAATACTTGATTGACATCTGTCAAACGTATAAATAACAACACATCGTCTGTATTTACGTGGTAACCATAAGAACCAGGGACAAAGTTATCCGAGGTTTATACGACCGATTTCCATGTGATAAGAAATACTGGTGTTTATTCTATCTGAGATTTATCCGAGGTTTGTAAAATACAATTTCCTATTATATACCTGGTATCTAATTATTGTAAAAGTGGCCCTAAGTAGGAGTAGAAAATTGACGTTAAAATTTTCAGTATCTCGAAGGCTCAAATCTGTCGACACTCGAAATATTGACAGATTGAGAAGTCTTTCTTGATTCAGTGGGTGGTGGTGCATGACCGTTCTTATTTATTGGGGCGATTTGTCTAGTTAATTTTGATAACGAACAATACTGTAGCATACTAAATAGACGTTAAAATTTTCAGTATCCCGAAGGTTCAGATCTGTCGACACTCGAAAGATTGACAGATTGAGAAGTCTTTCTTGATTTAGCGGGTGGTGATGCATGACCGTTCTTAGTTGGTGGAGCGATTTGTCTGATAATTCCTATACCTAACGAGAACCTACTAAGTAGAAAATAGACGTTAAAATTTTAGTATCTCGAAGGCTCACATCTGTCGACACTCGAAGGATTGACAGATTGAGAAGTCTTTCTTAATTCAGTGTGTGGTGGTGCATGGCCGTTCTTATTTAGTGAAGCGATTTGTCTGGTTAATTCCGATAACGAACAAGACTGTAGCCTATTAAATAGACGTTAAAATTTTCAGTATCTCGAAGGCTCACATCTGTTGACACTCGAAGGATTGACAGATTGAGAAGTCCTTCTTAATTCAGCAGGTGGCGGTGCATGGCCGTTCTTATTTAGTGGAGCGATTTGTCTGGTTAATTCCAATAACGCACAAGACTGTAGCCTACTAAATAGACGTTAAAATTTTCACTATCTCCTAGGCTCACATCTGTCGACACACGGAGGATTGACAGATTGAGAAGTCCTTCTTGATTTAGTGGGTGGTGGTGCATGGTCGTTCTTATTTAGTGGAGCGATTTGTCTGGTTAATTCCGATAACGTACAAGACTGTAGCCTACTAAATAGACGTTAAAAATTTTCAGTATCTCGAAGGCTCAAATCTGTCAACACTCGAAGGATTGACAGATTGAGAAGTCTTTCTTGATTCAGTGGGTGGTGGTGCATGACCGTTCTTATTTAGTGGAGCGATTTGTCTGGTTAATTCCGATAGCGAACAAGACTGTAGCCTACTAAATAGACGTTAAAATTTTCAGTATCTCGAAGGCTCACATCTGTCGACACTCGAAGGATTGACAGATTAAAAAGTCTTTCTTGATTAAGTGGGTGGTGGTGCATGGCCCTTCTTATTTAGTGATGGAGCGATTTGTCTGACAATTCCGATACCTAACGAGACTTTAGCCTACTACTAACTCACATCTGTCGACACTCGAAGGATTGCCATATTGAGAAGTCTTTCTTGATTCAGTGGGTGGTGGTGCATGACCGTTTTTATTTAGTGGAGCGATTTGTGTGGTTAATTCCAATAACGAACAAGACTGTAGCCTACTAAATAGACGTTAAAATTTTTAGTATCTCGAAGGCTCACATCTGTCGACACTCGAAGGATTGCCAGATTGATAAGTCTTTCTTGATTCAGTGGGTGGTGGTGCATGGCCGTTCTTATTTAGTGGAGAAATTTGTCTGGTTAATTCCGATAACGAACAAAACTATAGCCTACTAAATAGGCGTTAAAATTATCTGTATCTCGAAGGCTCACATCTGTCGACACTTGAAGGATAGACAGATTGACAAGGCTTTCTTGATTCAGTGGGCAGTGGTGCATGGTCGTTCTTAGTTGGTAAAACGATTTGTCTCGTTAATTCCGATAACGAACGAGTATGTAACCAATTAAATAGACGCTATACTAGGCTCGCATCTCTTCTTTCTTTGCTGCACATCGCCTATATTTCGGTGTATGGTTGTTGTATGGTAAAGAGTATGTAAAACGATTCGCGTACTGAATTTTTATATATAACTGTAAATTAAGACCGCAGAAATTCAGAAAAACATTTTAGGTTGTTTGTTTGCTGGTGTTAAACTAGCCTCAACATAAATTATATATCCTGCTCTATAGTTATCTTCTACCTTTTTTTATTTGCATCTCTTAACCTCGCCTAGTCTCCGCCTATGTCGTCGTTCTTCGCATTTTCTCGTCTGTTGCGTAGCGACGCAGTCTCAATCGGCTTATCAGAGTAACACAGTCGTCCCTCTGAAAATACCGCCCCGATGTACAGCTGTCGACGACCAGCCACCTTGGGCCAAGGAGACTGCGAATCTGATTGAATATCCAATGGGTTTTCTCTGTTTGTCTAGCGAAAACTTACACCAGGATAAAACTTCCACAAAGAAAGAAAGAAACAGTAAAATGAATTATGTACTCTCTTCCAATGGGCAAATACGAGTCCAGGCTCAGAACAGTTGAGCCGGTTTACATTTTCCCCAAACAAATTATAAAACACAATTTTTTTTGACTTGTTTAAAACAAATCTGCATATAGTAGTTATTCAAATATTCCGCCATTCTATATAAAGTTACATCGCCTTTATTAGAAATAACAGCATTCATTCTGTTAATTATGTCTTGCAAGGCAGGTTTTATACACTCAGAGCTGGGCAAAGTACCGGAAAGTAGTACTTGAAGTACAAATACTTTTTTAGTTTCTAAAGTACTTGAAAGTACCAAGTATTTGAAAAAGTACTTGTAAATTTAGGTGCAAGTACTTTTTCAGATAATTGATATTTTTCTGATTATATGGACCTTAAAAGGTGATTATTGACAAAAATTTCAATATGCGATATTTATTGGGTTATTTAAAACAAGAATTCCTCGCTGGGACTGTCGTATCACCTACCGATCGCATGACGTAAAATTGACGTCATATGATCGCTAAGCGATACGAGAAGCTGTACCGAGATGTTAGAATGACGTAATTTTTACGTCATGCGATCGCCAGGAGATACGGCAAAGTCCCAGCGCTATAGTTAGGTAATATAAACATTATATGTATAAGCAGTATGCAGATCACAATTTATTTATTTTTTACTTATGCCAAAAAATTTGCGCATATATCTTTACTCTCATATTATCGCTGAAAATATATTTATTAATGAAATTCACATAATTATGTGCAACACCACTGCAAAAGAAACACTGACAGACAATCAATTCTCCTAACATTGTTAACATTTAAATTAATGTACTTCAAGTATTTTAAAAAAACTTCAGGTACTTTTCATTGTACTTCAAGTATTTTTCCAAGTATTAAGTCCCAATTATATGTGAATAGACTTACTTTGTCAAGTACAAAATACTATAAATAGATAGTACTTCAAGTACAGTACTTGAAATACTGAAAGTACTTGCAAGCCTAATAAAGTACTTTTTTAAAATCGACATGAAAATCCTCATTTCCGGACTAATTTGAGTCTTGAAAGTAAGATTTCCATGACTAGTCATGAAAATTTTATTTTTACTTTCCACTGTCTGTACTAATTTGATTTACTTTTCTAATGCTGCACTACTTTTTGAATCTACCGTACTCCTTTTCGTACCGCTGTTTGGATTTTTTTGGTAGTAAATCTGCCAGAGCGGCGTTCGCAGCTTCAGTTATGTCCATCGGTACTTCATCTTCACCATTAAAATCATGTTCGCATTGCGACATCGTTTTCAAAAGGAAAATTACCGGTAGCAAGAAAGCAAACACAACGCGTAAAATTTTTATAATAATAAAATTTGTCACTTGTCATGACAACGTTTTCTAAAATTTGTCACAGCTCTGATGATTTATGCAAACCTAATTTTTTCTATAATTTTAAGCTTCTATAATTGCCGATTTAAAAAAATAGAATACATCACGCGTCATAAATATGTCTTTGCTTGACTCGGAGGCTTTGATGAAATGCTCGGACGCTGCGCATCCTCGCATTCTTCAAACAAGCCTCCTCGTCTGCAATGAAACATTTTCATGACTTGTAATGTAATATACTATTTCTTTCAAGTATTGCCCAGCTCTGGTTACACTATACGCGCTGAAGTTTTTCGAAGTTTTTCATATTGTGCCAAAAGTAAAAGGCCTTGGTAAAAGATAAACCTGAACTAGAATAAAACCCTTTAAATGCTAGTCATTTGGCTAAGTTGGTAAGTTTCAAGTCCATATTTAAAGTAGTAAAAATAATTTTCTAGAAATTTCGCAACATTAGTGCAAGTTTTATAATTCGTTGAACTATTGAGTCTGGGTTCATATTTATATGCAATTGTCAGATAATTTAAGATGTTCGAAAATTATGAGAGTGTGCCCAGGCTTGTTTTATTAATGTAACTGTATGTTCTTGCATTTAATTGTAAATTTCATTTCGAAATCGGTTTGATTTATAATTCACAACTCTATTAAATCTCATCCTTTTCACAATCCGTAAGAAAGTTTGGCAGGGTCATTTAAAATATGAATTTATTATTACTTTAATTATCGTAAAAGTTCCGCAATAAAATTTCGTCACATCTAAATAAAGCTGTGTTTACAATAACATCCAGTTCACCTCAATAAATTTCGGTGTCATTCTACCTCGGCGATTTTTACACTCGTATTATCTTAACTGGCACTTTTCCATTCTCTCATTCTACATTCTACAACATTCTTTTCAATCGTGGAATGCGAATTAGGACGAAAACACATTTTTATTTTGTTCATGTTTTATAAATTTACTCTATGACAGGAATTTTTATAATAGAGACGTTGACGTCAACTTTATTTTCAATAAACTTTACGTTTCCGTCTCTATGTTTTCTTGGTAATGTAATGAAGAAAACATGGCTACTTAAAAATAACGACTTATTTTTAAAGTTGGATTCGTATACACATTAGCTTTGCGAGAACAAAAGTATAAATAAACAAATTATGTCATCGCGTCTTCGAGTTAGAGTTTTCGTATTGTGTTCTTCTCAGTTCCTTGAAAAATACCTAATTACAGAAAAACAAAAATGTTTTTATAATAGCAGTAACATAACACAGTAGGCGTTGTTTTCATTCGCAAACAAATAAACCAACTACTTCTATACCTGTATTTATTATTTTTAACAAGAAAATCCTAGTTTTTTTTTTATACTGTAACCAAGTTGTTATACATTTTATCCAATAGATATGTATATGACAACGCTTGAAAAGTAATATTGTATAACAAAGTGTAAATATTTATGGATAAATTTATTGACGTGACTTTCAAAACGAATTATAGTATGACTAGCGAATGAAATTTGACTTTTAGATTATTTAACATTTCCCTATATTTGATTTGAAAGGAAACTGACCCTTATGAATTCCATTACAGAAGATTAGAATTGTACTCAATACCAGGAGGCATTTAAAGTGACCCTAGCAACAGGATTCAGGGATGTATTTAAAAAAATGAATACCGCAAATTCTAGTTCGTTCGTCTCAGGTGTTATTAACCCTCGAGTCGGAATTACTGTTACAAGAAATTAAAAGTAATCCTATTTCATAGAATTGCCGAACTAAATAGTTTAAAGATTAAAATATTTTTTCACACTCCCGGGACTAAAGAGCGATTCTAATCACTCATTTCAGGGACTAAAGTTCAAATACAGTCCCAGAGGGATTAAATATGAAAAAAATTCCTGGAGGACTAAAGTAAAAATAAACAAGATGTTTCCATAACATCATATAGTATCTGCGCTACATTTTGAGCAGGCGTTGAGTTTAAATTTGAACAAAATTTTTGACATTTGTATTGTCAAATTGTAATATTAATTTCTTTTACACTAATATGGTGCCATTTAATACGGGAGTGCGAAAAATAGGTGATTAACAGGATTGAATATGCACTTTAGTCCCTGAGTATATAATATACTATGTTATAATCAACATACACGAAAAATGTTTAAAATATTTTAAACGCACCCCTGTTTTGATATTCAGTTACCCTAGTCGGCCATCTATTTTCAGCCAGCCATAGTAATGCATTTCTGTGCTTTCCTAGTCCATTATTTAAATGGGTTCATGTAAAAATTTCATGCCTGAATATTTCGTACAATTCTATTTTTCTGTAAGGAAACCACATCTATAAAATAATTTAAACGTCACCTTTCATTCGCTAGTCATACCATACAAAATTAGACTAACGTTTTTATTATCAGCTGTTCCAAGGTGACCTCAACAATGGTTTCAAGTAACGACTCGATTATGTCAACATAGTACTTGATTGGTAATTTTAAATTAACCACTGAGTTACAGAATAGGCTCAAATATTTTGAAAAGTCTATAACCATGTAACTTGTACGTATAGTAAATTTTTATATGGTCGAAATTTCTCGACTGTGTTGTGGATTAAGTGTTAACAATTACTTGAAACAACAACAGCAACGTTTCGGTGCACACTGGCACATTCTTCAAGGTAGTAAGATCATACAACATATTACATACCATGTACACAAAATACATTTGTTCTTAATATTCAGTTTTACACATCGTACAAATATTCAATAGTTATACAACAAGAGGTTAAAAAATAATCAAATATAGAGTCAGGAGGATGAGATGTGTTGCCTAGGAAACACGACACCGTAGGTGGAGTTGTATTTTCAGGTAACACATCGAGTTCGGAAACTGTACGAGTATATTCAAATGATTTTCGAAGCTCGAGTTGTATATGTTAAGACTATATAACGAATCAGCCAACTATATTTTGACGAAATATCAAAAATATTACTTGTTCATTTATATCCATGGATGATATGATTACATATGATTTATGTGTTTGCGAACCGAAACACTACTAGTTGTGCGATGTGTAAAACTAGATGTTAACGAATAATATTTTGTGTTCATTGTAAGATCGTACTACCCTGAAGTGTGCACCGAAACGTCGGTGTTGTAAGAATGCATTTTGTCTGAGATTTCGAGATTTGTTAAGACTAGTAAATTTCCATGTTTATTGTCTTCCGTGTGTTATCGATACCTATTGAGAGTCCCATAAAAAAACCGTGTTGTCTGGTGTATGGAACATCTTGTAGTGCAGGTCTACGCGAGCACGTTTGGCGATTATTACATCAGTCTTGTAATGCAGCTTGGTCGTCTGTTTGCTTTGGGACATGGCCAAAGAGTAATGACTCACTATTTAAGACGTAACTCTTGCTCTTGCGCAAACGAAAACAGGATAATCACAAACACTAGAAGAAGTTGGATTATTTTTTATCAAACACAATCATTGTTGTATAGTTATTGATATTTTTATACTTTCGATAATCAACTTATCTAATCAAATCGTTTGATCTTAATGGAATAATCCTATCCCCACTTGTCGCTTTGATTGAAAATAAGATTCTAATCTGACATGTAATAGGTGCTCACCACAAAGAGAATGATAAGATTAGAAGTTCCATCCGTCGCCGCTTGAATGCAGTGCGGCTCTGCATTCCACACGACGCCGACACCTGCATGGAATACCGACGCCCCCATCCCCCTCTGAAAGGAATTAGCGAGGGTGGTTAATATGCAACGGGCGTGCTGAGAACCTATGCTTAAATGAATGTTTTGTCCGTGGAATAGGATGGCGACCAGATTCGAATAGAGAGTATGATTTGATAAAAATTAAAATGTTAGTTGAAGCAAAATTAGGAACTACTTAATATTTAAATTATAATTATTTGGTTGAGGGTTTTAAGCGCTAGTTACTTTTACCGTTGTGACCTGTGAGATTTATTGTAACATGCCCTTATCTTTGTTTTCCGGGAGCAGTCGAAGAGTTTTCATGAGGTCAGTCATTGCTTCGGTGAGTTCCCGACCTCATTGAGTTGATAGAAACAATTATTATTCAAAAATTTATGTCGTTTCGATTAAGTTACGCCATTCCATTTTAAAACGATGCTCGTTGTTGACAATATCATCCCTGTAACTAAAGTTCATTTATTATTTCGGATGGCATAGCAGCGCGTATAGCACTGTGTCAGTATCTTATTTTTCATATTGTAAGGCTGGTTACACACTGGGCGGTTTTTACCGCGCCGGTAAATTGGCCGTCGCCGCCTACAGAATTTAATGTGTTTACACACTAAGCGGTAAAAGCGCCGTCGCTTATTAACGGTAAAAGTGCGGCCGCTCGAGTTGGTGACTTTGCCAATTGACAAGTTATTTAATTGGGTAAATTTAAAATGAACCGCCAAGAAATTCTCGCTTTATGATTATACCGTCGACGGAGAAATAGGAAAAGAAAATATCGCCTTGTTTGGATCCATCAAATCAACCAAAAGAGAAGAGAATTTGGAGTTTTTTATTACATTATTTGAAGATTTGAGGAATGACGACACCAAGTTGTTTAATTATTTTCGTATCTGTTTTGTCATTTGATGAAGAAGATCGTTATCTACGTCACTCATTTTTCGATTTTGTACTCTTTTCAAAGTAAAAATATGTACTACCAACACATGCAACCGGCGAGAAAGTCGCTGAATGTGTAAGCGCCCATTTGCTCACATGTGCCACTGTCTAGGCGGCGACGGCAAAACTACCGTCAGCGCCAGTGGTAGTAGGCGGCAGCATAGCTACCGCCAATGGCAAATCTACCGCGCGGCTTTTCTTCCGCCCAGTGTGCAAACTCCCATTTGATTCTTTGTACCACTGAAGGAGCGACGGCGACGGTCAATTGTACCGTACGGGCGTTTACCAGACGTCACCTCACAGGCATTCATTGCTGGCGTGGAGAGTGCACCACAGGGGTCAATTTTGTACCATCTAAAATTCGAAATATTTGGCGTCGGTCGGGATCGTACCCGGTTCCCCAGATTCGCAACCAGACACTCAGGCACGCGGCCACGAAACAAATAAATAAATATAAATATATCATCACGGCTTATTATCCATTGCTGGATGTACCAATCTGCTTTGTACACAGATATCGGTAATGATGAAATATTTGCACCGTGTGGGCGCTTAACAGGCGTCACCTCACGGGCACTCATTGCTGGCGTGGAGAATACACCACAGGGGTCAATTTTGTGCCATTTTAAATTGGAAATATTTAGCGTCGGTCGGAATCGAACCCGGTTCCCCAGATTCGCGACCTGACACTCAGCCACACGGCCACGATACCTTTTGTGTTCATTGTTATTAAGCGGTCGAACATTCTAGAGTTCTCTGGAAGTTAATGACAGCTGAATAAAAGCTCGAGAGTTAGTTAGTTAATTAGTGAGTTACATGGAGAGACATGTAGAGTGTTAGTGAAGCACAGCAGTATCGTGGTGGGCGTATGCAGTAAAGTGTCGAGTGGAGTAGGTACTTTGGAAGTTACTGGTATACTGGGATAGCTGTGGATGTAAATACTCGGTAGTGTTGACGAGTATTGGGAAGCTATAGTGTACGAGGACAGTAACGGCGAGTCTGGAAGTTACTGGTATATTGGGATAGCTGTGGAAGTGAATATTCGATAGGGTTGACGTGTATTGTGAAGCTAGGTATACAAGGACAGTAGCAGCGAGTTGGAGTGGATACTCGGCATTGGTGTTGAAGAATTGTGGCATACGGATAGTTGGTGATACTGAGGCTGTGGAAAGAGAAAGTTAGCTACATAAATAGACAGACAGTGAGGTGAAAGGTGTGACTTCTGTCCGAGCAGTTGAATATGCTGTTATTACTTACGGCCCTGTCCATGAGACATCATTTAAAAAAACTGTAATTATAAAGAGGGTAGACTGGTGGTAGAAAATCTGCAAAATCCTGATGATAAGTAGAAGGATTTTATTCGCTGTTCATTAAATGAATCTAGTAATCACTGTATATGAAACGGGGTTAGCCGGTGAGATTAATTTGAACGCAGATTTTATTTGCTTCATTTTTATCTCCTCATGCAAAACTTTCCGTTGACAACATTTTCAGCTTATTTGTATCAAGCAATTTAATTACGGAGTTTGTAACTAAAAATTCCATTACGAAATTAAGTTAATTGTAACATTTAAATTGAATGTATGCCCTTTAATTAACGCAGCAGAACTGAATCTAGAATATATTTTGCAAGTTGAATGTTCGGCTGAATTCATTAGCTTACTTTCATGATGTAATCGTTGAAATCTGTCTTTTGATTTTGAAAGCCAAATTACCTTCTTGTGGACTCTTGAAAATCCATATAAAGATGACGATCAAATACTGGAAGACGTCAGCCATAGCCTCACATTAGAGATACATTTTAGACAGTCCAAGATATTCATTTCACTTTCGTTTACAAGCACCAAAGAACTATTAGCTCTCAGTAAAAAGGACCTTATAACTATGATAGATATCTTTACTAGTTATTGTCTTCAAGTGTGTTATACCTAGTGATGCAAGATACCCAGGTATTTATTTTTCAAGGTAAATACCGAGGGTAAATACTCAGGTATTTACTTATAAGTGGGTATATATTTAGTGTCACTCACTAAATATATACCCACCCATAAAATATCTTCCGAAACATCAAATTCACCCATTCCATCGTCTCCAACGATGTAAAACGTTGATGTTTTAAAAATAAATAAATGTTGATAGAAAACAAAACAATTAACCAACATTAGCAACACCAAAGCTTAAGCATTATTGTAATCAAAATTATTATAAATGAAAATTTATTTTACATATTTTAGTGAGACATACAATATTGTATGCACCACGAGCATTACTAGATGATAATGCCCATCGGACGCCATCTATCCCTCGGGCTAGATCCTTGTCGCCCTCCTAGCATTATCGTCATCTTAACGCCCTTGGTACATAAAATACTATTATGATACAGATGATCGTGACTAGACATATTTAAAAAAATTAGTCTATAGATTAAAAAAAAACGAAGATATGTCTTTAATTATAAATGCAAATGACATAGGACATGTAATCTACATTAGATACTTGAGTTGAATAATCAATTTATTTTGATAAATATTAAGTAGGTAATTATAACAGAAGGTCAATTATGAAATTTAAGCTCTTCATAGATAAGAATGAAACTATTTGCAAGTAAATGATTTATAATGAAGATAATATTTACTTTACTCTTAAAATATTCGGTAAACTTGTTTACACTGATATTTTAAGTCATAAAACGCAATTACTCCTATTTATTAATAAAAAAAGCCAAATCGAAATTTTTAAATTAAAATTAATTTACAACAAAAGTTTACATTATATTCATTTTGTCTCTATAAAAATAATATCAGTATTATACCTAATTTTCATTGAGATTGGCAGCAAATAATAGATTGCGCCTGTGTTCAAATTGAATCTCCCTGAGTGGTGCGTAGTTTTTTAGACGACGAAAAAAGTTTTATTATCGCTGCTCCGTGATTGATTGATATTTGATGTCAATATAAATTTCAGCGATGATCAATATTGAGAGACCCATGAACATTTAATGGTCAAGTTTAGCAGACTAGTATGTAAACAGAACCTTTACAAAGCATTGTATTTACGGATGCTTGTATTTATACCAGCCCTTGTTTAATTGCCAATTACTTACTAAATTTGGGATTACAAATATATGTTGGGAATTTTTCCCATTTTTCTCTTTAATATAAATCCATGGGTTAATTCTGTTTATAAATCAATTGTTATATTCTTTCATCTGTCCCACTTTGGCTTATGCTGATGATATCAAATTGTTTTGTAAAATATCCTCACTTACTGATGTACTAACTCTACAAAAAAATATTGACTTCCTTGTATCCTGGTGTAATGATAATAAACTCATTCTTAATGCTGATAAAAGTAACTTAGTGTCATATAGTCGGAAAAATAATCCCGTCATACATTCATACGTTATTTGTGGTTCCACTCTTTGTCGTAAGATTTTTATTAAAGAACTATGTGTTACATTCACCAATAGCTTTAGATTTAATGAGAATATATTCAATCAAAGAAATTGTGAAAAGAATGCTAGCCGGCGGGATTTGAACCTGCATCCATAATATTTGTACTGTTACGTGCTACCAAATGCACCACGGCTGGGCTGTAAATCCGCCGGCTTATACAGTCTTTTCGTTAGTTAAACTCATAGGTTTGTATGAGATCCGCATCACATGCAGGTGTGGGATATTCTAACCACTACATTTAAACACATTTGAATTGTCAGATACATTCGCACAACCTTGTCAGGAGTGTACTGCAAATAGTAAATGAATGTGGTATTTTTTAAATGATGTTTAAATCAAAGAAATTGTGAAAAGAATGCTAGCCGGCGGGATTTGAACCCGCATCCTTAACATTTGTACGTGCTACCAATTGCACCAAATATTCTTAGGACTATTGTATATAGCTCTTTTGGGCTTTTGTGCGATAGTTTAACCATCTATAATTGTCTTAAGAATAATGATTGGGACTTCAAATTTTGTCCACATATTCTCGGGTCTTTCTAGTATATATTCCAATATTAACTGGAATTTTTAAACTTCCTATTGGCTTGGAAAAGTACCAAATGTGTCAAAACCCAATGTTATTTAAAAGCGGAATACTTTCCAGCACAATTTTTATTTATTTATTTGAAACCCCTTTTAAGGGCAACCCTAATATTAATGGAATTTCAACTCTTTAATGCGAAATTACACGGAATGAGATACGTTAAAACTTAATAATAGAATATGAGATTAGCTAAAAAACTAAGTTAATTAGAATGTTTGAATAAAATCTGCTTACACGCGATTCTGAAATTGAATCCCTTCGTGTCAATATCATTAGGATCCAGCATTTCAGCAGGAATTCCATTTGAGATACGGTGCGTGGAGTTTCCGGCGCGGGAAAGCGTACGGAGCGAAACGTCCACATACATTAGTTGCATAATAAATCTGACAAAAATTCAGTTAAATTCAGCGAAACGCCTCGCAAATCCCGGACGCCGCAATGGCAGCGCGTTCCTGTCATTAGCAATAAAACACCAAGCAGCAGTAGGAACTTAGAATACAGCAGCCATTTGGAAGAACAGCAGGACTTTTTTGCGAATAATATCGTATATTTGCATTAGAAGTGAAACTGATTAGATACGAAGATTAAATAAATCAGTTCACACAGAAATAAATATTTATATGCACTTATGTATATGCTACACTCTATACGCTAATAGACACTTATAAAATTGCAATTTGCACGATCGCATCTAGCAGCAAAGCATAGAACTAATGGTTGCTATGGTTACGACTTCCAAACAAAGAACTGTCACCTCTACATCATCGTTTTAGTTGTATTATCGAATAATCATCAATATTATTAAACTCATTTTTACGAAGCACGGTTTATTATATTACTGGAGGTGGTCTCCTGTGGATCCCTGTACTGCGACCTGTAGATCTATTGAACCCTCCAGATTTACTTCTATTCTAGTTCTATTCTGTTTGTTTAATAAACTGCAGGGTTTTCTTCAGATCTAAATCTTTTAGCATATCCTGCTGGATATTTTCTGCCCCCAAGATATTATATCTGCTGCTCGTAAAGGCTTCACAGTAACATATAAGGTGCTGAGGGGTTTCTTCCTCTTCACCACACCCCCTGCATGTTGGTTCTTTGGTTAGTCCCATTGTGTACGGGTGTTTGTTTAGTAGACAGTATACTATTAGGAGTCTTGTTATTAATCTAACGTCTTGTTTGCTCATTAGGAGTAAACGTTCCGTTCTTTTCTTGGTTGGTTCATTTAGGACGAGCTTTGAGTGTCCCTGCTCTGGCGACTCCAACCAGTGATTCTTGTGCCATTGATTCAGCAATGTTTTTTTTTATTTCCAGCTTAACTGTCTCCGCTGAGATTCCGAAAGCAGGTTCTGGTCCTGTGAAAGGAAAACTTGTCCCCTTCTTAGACAGAATATCTGCTACCTGGTTTCCTTCGATCTTTGAATGCCCGGGTACCCATATTAATTTCAATTTGTTCCTCGCCCCTAGTGCATTTAATCTGTGGATGCACTCTAGAATAAGTCCAGATTCTTTCTCACAAGATTCTAATGCTTTTAGTGCGACTTGGCTGTCTGTTACTATAGAGATTCTTCTGTTGCTAAAGTGGCTCTCTAGTAGTAATTTGGCGCAGGTTAAAATTGCGTACAGTTCTGCATGGAATACTGTCGTATAAGTCCCGAGTCCAATCGACTGATTGTGCCTCAGTCCATTACCTCCATGTATTCCTGCTCCGGTTCCATTTGGTGTTTTGGATCCGTCTGTATACATGACTGTCATCTTTTTCCACCGGAACCACAACAACCAAACAAATCCGAATAAAGAATTATGTTATACACGAATGACAGATGTAAACAGAATGACAGGCACTATAGGCGTATTCTTTCGCTTCGTTGGATCAGAGCCATGTTACATGGATCAGTAAATTGCGTGTTCTTTCGGATTCGGATCAGTATAACTACGCCAAGACTAAGTAATCCAGATCTATTCCAACAAAAACTTGGATTAGAAAGATCAGATCACTTTAGATTGAAAAATGGCGGAAGCGGCAGAAGAATCTGTCATATTTTATGCCAGTCAATCAGGATAAGAGGTTACATTTAAGGTTCCAAAGAAATTTAAATAAGGGAATGGTAGAAAATTAAAGTTCATTTTACTGACTAGTTTCGACAGATACTTGTGTTTTTTCAAATAAACTAATCTGCGTCCATGTGACCTGATCTGATCTAATCCATACGATCAGTTGGATCTGATCCAACGCAGCGAAAGAATACGGTATTTGGAGAAGAAAGTGACACAACGACCGGGGATTTGTTGGGATGCAAGATCTGCTATCTCTCTCGCAACTCTCTCTTGTGTGTGACTTTAATGTAAGTGTCTATTCAGGGATTGTCCGACAAATTTGTTTTGAACATTTGAAAATGCTCAAACCCGAATTTATGCATTTCAACGGATATTGCTTAATCAGAATTGAAGAGTACTTGTAATGATTAGGTTACGGTTTGTTTAAAAAAATAACAAATATCAGTCCTTGAAAGTTCAGAAAAATCCCCACTGTTATTAATAAGGATTACGGTAAGCTAGATAACGTACTTTTTAATTGCGTACCCTTGACTTACAGTAACTATAAATAATTTTGCAGATTATATCTATAAGGTCATTACAATTAATTATACTTATTTTAATGAAAGATAATAAATATATTTAAAAATGATTAAAAAAGCTTATAAAGAGATAAAAAATTCCAAGATTTTTATTGATACTATATATCGGAGTTTATCTAAAAATATGATTATAAATACTTAAAGATCTCCAAAATAAAATTAATTTGTAAAGTAGATTAGATAAGAAAGGTTAGATAAATCTAATAACATTTAAAGGTGTGCAGGTAGTTGACATCATAAAAATAGGAATTAATTATGAAAACACTTGTAAATACTGAAACAACTTAAATGATACGAAATTTACAAATTTGTTTATTTGATGTTACATATAAAACAAGTAAATAGAGAAATTAAAGAGAGTACAATCATGAAAATAATACCAATAAGAAAGCTGATCCACTCCCTTCTCTTAACAGCATTCATCTAACCGCACATCTCCATACAGCAAATATTCCTCGCTCTTTTCATATTAAAGTGACTGATTTTCGATAACGAAATACCATATGGTATGACTAGCGAATGAAAGTTGACGTTTAAATTATTTTAAAGATGTGATTTCTTTCGAAACCCTAGAGATGAATAGAATTGTACAAAATATACAGGTATGAAATTATTTGCATAAACCATTTAAATATTGTACTAGGAAAGCACAGAAATACATTACTATGTCTGGGTGAAAATAAATGGCCGACTAAAGTAACAATATTAAAACAGGTGTGCGTTTAAAATATTTTAAACATTTTTCGTTTATGTTGATTATAACAAAATATTTTGATCTTTAAACGATTAGTTTGGCAGTTCTATGAAATAGGATTATTTTTAATTTCCTCTAACAGTAATTCCGACTCCAGGGTTGCTTACACCTGAGACGAACGAACTAGAATTTGCAGTATTAAATTTTATAAATACATCTCTGAATTCTGTTGCTAAGGTCATTTTAAATACCTCTTGGTATTGAGTACGATTCTAACCTTTTATAACGGAATACATAAGGGCCAGTTTCCTTTCAAATCAAATATAGGGAAATATTTTCACAAGAAACCACATCTATTAAATAATCTAAACGTCAACTTTCATTCGCTAGTCGTACCATACTTGGACCACAATAATGGTTACCCAAAAATTATCCTTCGCCACACATTCCTGTCGAAGCACATTTCTTTCGCTTCGATCACATTCATCGACGCAAACATGCATACATAAGAGCTCAGCTGACTCACTCCGCACTCTTAACATTTATATTAACAACTTACGTGACAATTATACATAGAAGATGCATCCTTTGCGCCCTAGTTTATGCCGGGCGATGCATCAGGCCTGTAATATCCAAATTTGACTATTTATATGGTTTTAACATCAAGTGATCAGCAGACTCACTCCATATGGTTCGGATGCGGTACTTCGCTACCGAAAATCGGTCACTTCAGTTTGTAAGAAGTGAGAAATATTTTGTTGTAATGTATTGTATATTTATTGTGTATTTTTAATTATTTATGTATATTGCATGTGGTTTGGAAACGAGTAAAAATAATTATACATATTTATTTATTAATAGGAATATTTAAATACTAAATTTAAATTATAATTTATTGAGTCATATATTTGTCTAGACATAAACGTTACGATCAAAATTCAGCTGTTAATTTAGCCAGAGACATCAAAAGATAAAATCATTTCTTCACATTTAAAAATAGTTAGTTGAATCAGTTAACTGTTATTAAAAATCTGATGTGGCTAACACAACACCTTCCGCTATTTAATTTTCATTAATTTAAATATACATACTTAATATTTAGTTATACTAGAAACTGCATTAAAATCCATTCTATATAACTATGATTCTATTTACTATTTTCTTTTTAAAACGTTACTATTATTAATTTGAAATGATTAGTTCTTTGGCAGTGACATTTATCTGTCAGTTACATACATTTGAGATATGAACTGTCTAATCAAGTAGTTGTGATTTAAATTATGGATAATTTTATAAATTTATCCATAAAATGTATAGAAAAAGTATTAATGCAAACCAATAGAAAATTTAATAACCATAATTTTTATAATATAAATCTCGAAAAATAACATTTAAAGATATTTTGAGCTTCATGTAAAGTGTCATTTCCGGTTATCTGATTTACACCAAAATCTAACGGCTTCTTTCAATATTAGAACAAGATGTAAATACAAGGTTTCAAAATATTCTGAATGATAGTATTTAAGTTAGAGCGTAAACAGGATCCACACACACACACACACACACACACACACACACACACACACACACACACACACACACACACACACACACACACACACACACACACACACACACATACATACACACACATACATACACACACACGCACACACACACAAACACACAAGCACGCACGCATGCACGCACATACATACACACACACGCACACACACAAACACACACGCACGCACGCATGCACACAAACACACACACATCATCGAAAAAGGTCAAAATTGGATTCTAGGGACCTTAAAATGTGGTCCTTTACCAAAATCTCGATATGCGATTTTTAGCACGATCCCTATACCTCCCTTACCAAGTGTAGCGGGAGGAAAAATAGATTGTCTAAAATCGGGCGATATATTCTCTTTAATCTCTTTTGCAAACTGTTTATTGTTTAATTATTAGCTTCGGTAAAATTAATTTCCAACTGTACGTTGTATATTTTCCAACTTAGTTCGTTATAGTTTGGATTAACGTTTCCCGTACTCATTTTCACTTCCGGTTGCAACAATTAAACCATTCCGATTCAACAAACAAATTTATAAACTCACAAAGTATCAGTTACAGGAATAAAACGCTGCATCATATGGACTTCAATGCGCATAATGCCGTAGTTTAGAGTTTTCTCTCTGGAGAATAGAATAGTTATTATTCAACTACGAGCTCAGTTTTTTATGACAGGAGTTGAAACAATGCCAGTTTGAGATGAATGTGAAATGAATGTGTTAAGAAAATGATAAAATGCACAAGTTTTATCTTTTGGAGGAATAAATTATAGGTCATAATTTTTTTTTGACAAATTTTGTCTTGTAAAATACTTTATTATAAACATTTTTTTTTCACAAGTCGCTTAATCAGAATTTAAACAATTCTAATAAATTCTGAGTGGGAAGGGAAGAAGAGAAAGTACGAGGGTAGCATCCAAAATTTCTGCAAACAAACATAAAAACAGTATCTACGAAAAACAAATGCATGACAAAACAAAAGTACATCCTCAGGCAGTATGATAGTTCGTGTTACAATTCCTTATCTGTTATCAGTAATTTTTATGCAGTTTTCAAGTACGCACGTCGTACCGAAAATGCAGTTAACAAGAGAAAATTTCCTAGCCATGATATTTCACGATTTTAAAAGTTCGCTCTTTCCAAAACAATGCATCAATAAGTTTCGGGCTGCTTTTGGAAATAAAGCACCTATTATCATGTCTGTTCACAGCTGGTACAATGAATTTAAATTTGATCGAGTTTTTCTCAATGACGATTTACGAGAAGATCGGCCAATTTCTGCAATTACGGATGAAAACATAGCTGGTATTCGTACAATGATTAAAGAAGACAACCGTGTCATATAGAATTATATGGGCTACTTTAGGCATTGCAGTTAACAAAAGAAAATTTCCTAGCAATGATATTTCACTATTTTAAAAGTTGGCTCTCTCCAAAACAATGCATCAATAAGTTTCGGACTGCTTTTGGAATTAAAGCACCTACTACCAGGTCTGTTCACAGCTGGTACAATGAATTCAAATTTGATCGAGTTTCTCTCTACGATTTACGCGAAGATCGGTCAATTTCTGCAATTACAAATGAAAACATGGCTGCTATTCGTACAATGATTAAAGAAGACAACCAAGTCACATGCAGAATTATACGGGTTGGTTTGGGCATTGGAATGACCGCTATAAATAAAATTTTGGTCGATCATCTAAAAGTCAGGAAAGTTTGTTGCAGTTGGATACCTCATAATTTAAATGATGGTCAAAACATAGTGTGTAATGGTACAATAAAATATTAAAAAAGTACAACGAAGGTAAATCTAAAGCAGTGTATTATATAACAGGTGATGAATCATGGATACATACATTTAAACCTGAAACAAAACGACAATCAGCTCAATGGGTCTTTCCAACAGACCCCAATCCTGTCAAAGTAAAACGAGTTCGAAGTGTTGATAAAAAAATGATTACTTCCTTTTTCTATAAACCGGTCCTACTGTCAATATTGTATTACAAGATAAGAAAACAGTAACTGCTAATTGGTACATAACAATTTGTTTGCCACGGGTGTTTGAAAAAGTGCATAAAATCGGCCTCGAAGTAAACTAGTCTTGCATTAGGCCAATGTATCCTTACATACTGCTACGCAATCTAATGTCTATTTAAAAGAATGAAAGGTAGAATTACTGGAGCACCCACCATACAGTCCTGAACTTGAACCTTATGATTTTTTTCTATTTTCTGAATTAAAGGAGAAAATGTGTGGTTTTCGATATACAAGTGCAAATGAAGCGGCTGAATCTTCCAAAAACCTGGTCTCTCAGATGTTTCAAGAAGAATTGATTTCTTGCTTCAACTATTGGTTTTATCGAATGCCTAATTTGTTATTTTAAAAGGAGAGTATTTCGAAAAACAATAAAGAAATAATTTCTGATCAGATGTTTGCAAAAACTTACGTATGAATGCGATTATGAATGTGGCCGAGGCGAAAGAGGGTTATTTTTTATGTTTACCGATAGTGTTTCCAAGACAGTAGGTCTTATTTACAAATTACGGTAAGTGATGTGAATGACGTCGGTAAGTGATGTGCTTCACTTACCGTGCAGGAGGCGAGACGGTAAATAAATAAAAACAAAAATCAAAGCTTACTTCAAAAATGACAAATAATTTGTTTTAATATGTCAAAATAATTTTCAAATCTTATTCTTCTTTTAAATTTTGTGCGTCGATCGTGCAAAAAATAGTATAAGCATCGCAAACGTTAAGGAATTACCTATGTCAGATAAAATTGGGACCATCGCTTCGCTCAGTCCCCAAACATTGTCTTCTATCGGTAAACTGTCCTTACCGTTCTTAATACTTAATATACTACATTGTGGTCCGGATACCGTATTTCGTTACCGAAAATCGAAAAATAAAACCGAAAATATATGAATGAGAAATATTTGCGATCCCAAATATCGGGTCACCAGTGCATGGTGCATAATTTCTTCCAAGATCCGAGCCAAGTAAAAATAAATCAATCAAATCTGCGTGTTTATAATCAACAATTTTAATTTAATCTTAAACATGAAACAACTTTAAATAAACTTGAAGCGAACTTGAAATCCTAACGATGTTATTTCATGACATACTACTCACGTTTAGAAAATTGGCTAATCAAAATTGTTATTCATTCATACATAAAACCCGAAAATAACCTGAAATGCACGCTGTGCCTAACAAAATAATTTATGAAAAACAAAAAAAAAATCAAACTGTTGTTGCCTGTGATATATGCGCACAAGTTAAAAGTAAATATTTAGGTTAAATTTTTTGCTGCCTACAGGAAAACTTCGTATAAAATACTGCTGTAGTTTTGTAATTAAAACTAGGAAATATTAGTTCGTTGATGTGTTCTTCTGCTAATTATAAATTTTATAATTAGTAAATGAAAACAATGTTTGCACAAAAATGCGATGCAAATATAATGAGAAGTCTGAAGCCAGTAACTAATTACAATTAACAAACAACATATATTTAAAACATCTATTTGGCACGAGGTAAAAGATTTGAGAGATTTTGCACCTAACAATGCCAAATAGCTTATTTTATATTTTTACCGACTGCTTCAGTATAAGGAAGATATTGTAATGTATTATCAAAATTTTCATTTTTACCTTCTGTCACTGAAAGGATGGGCTCTGTTCGGCACTCTTCTTTAGTTTACTGATCGTCACTAATAACCGTAGAGATAGCTTGCTTTTTACCTTCCGTCACCTTTAGGTAAGGAAGGTATTATCTTTGGTCAAAAAGTTCAGTGGCGAGTTTTTAATGAATAAACACGTTTTAAGGACCCTAGAATACGATTTTACTATTTTTACAATGATGTCTGCGTGCGTGCGTGCGTGCATGCGTGCGTGCGTGTGTGTGTGTGTGTGTGTGTGTGTGTGTGTGTGTGTGTGTGTAACAAAATTTTCGTCTACGATAACTCTAATACTACAATTCCAAAAATTATAATTCTTTCGTATTCCTCTTTGTTGCATCTATATGAAGAGCTGATTAGATTTTGGTTATAATTGGTCAACCGGAAGTACCCTCATTTGAGGATTTGAACAGTTTTTCTTGATAATACGATGTTAAATATCATTTTTTCACATTTAATGTTATTATAAATATTAAAGAACATTGTAATCTCTATACGTTTTGACTGCATTTTATACTTTATATTAAATGGATATAGAGTTATAAAATTATAAAGAAATTAAATTTCATAAATTAGCTAGCTATGCTAGAAACAGCTATTATATTAAGAAGATTCTGATTGAAAGATGTCAGTGTCAATTGACATATTCGTAGTATATTTGCGTTATAATTTTACTTGAAATATAGGATCTTTTTGCTCGAAACTTTCTGTGTGGAATTTATATAAAATACATACGACTGTCAAAAGGTAATGTACATACAAGAAATTTAAAATCTTTGGCAAGGAACTTTCTTTATGGATTTTATAGAAAATACATAGGCATTTACGAAAATTCTATCGGTAGATACTGCATCTACCGACTGTGTTCGAAAACACGAGTGGTAAAAAGTTACCGTGTTCGAAAATTGTTCAATATCTACCAGATCCATATACCGGATTCATGAAGAATCTAATCTCAAAAATCTGGTGTGGTCAACACAATACCTCCCGCCATGTAACGCCCGCGTCACAAAAAAGATTAAGCTAATCCTTATTTTTGGATTAGCGAATTTTATTTTAATTTTATAGTCTAATCTAAAACAATTAACTATACCTTTTTTGATAATAAAATGAAGATTAAAGTTTAAATACCGGGATTAAATAGAATTCACTATCTTGAATTTTGTTCTGGCATCACTTTTCAGTTGTCTCATCAAATCATGAAACTTTTATATGAACATTTTCTAAAATCGCGATTTTTAGTTTTGTTTTTGAATAAATTTCAAACTGTTCGGACTATTAAATTTTTCTCAGCGAAATCCGAATGAGCACTCAAAACTGGCCAACATATATATGCAAAGAATTTTATTTTTTTGTTTGTTTCTTTATAATAACTTGTATATTTTTAAATAAATATTTTTATAAGGCAATTTTATTTTTATTTGTTTAGGCGCTGTTCCCAAATTTTGGAAAATATGCGGTAAAATTGTAAGCTTTTTTTCAATTTTAACTGATACAAGAAAAATTTGTTTGGAAATAATCCTGTATTAAGCATGATATAGAAACAGGTTCGAAGAAAACACATTTAAGCGAAATTAGCATTGGGTGGCAAGTTGCTGTCCTTCAGACGATATTTTATTATGATCTCCACGGAACACGTCCGATCGAAAGTGTTTCAAAAGGGTACCCGTCAGACGGAAGGTTAACTGATAATCAAGAGGTTTAAATACCGGCCCTAAATCGTAAAAATAGGCCTTAACGATAAAAGAAATTTAAATTAACTAAGAAAGATTTTGAAAAATTCATAGACCTTGTTCGGAATCGAATACAGGACCTTCTCATATCTAATGAGACGCTTCAACCTTGTATCTAACCATTTGAATAACAGTTGCTTGTAAGAACATTATAATGTATAGTATTATACATATTCATTATAAATATTCTGAATTCGAAATTAGTTCGTAATCAATGTTGCAAAATGAAGACAAAGTATTGGAATTATGTGAAGCGTAGTGAGTTCAATTATATAGAGCAATATAAATTGGAATTCATATAAAACACGTCGGTATATCACGTTCAATTTTTATTATCCATCAAATATAGAAAACTGAAAAGGGAGAATAATCGTACGGCTGGTAATCTCGTAAAACTAGAAGCATACAATCCCATCTCGTAAGAGCTGCGATAATTCAAAAAGGTTCTTTAGGTCTCGCAGCACAGTGCTTCGTGCGAAAAATAAATGACCACGGCGCTATCGGATATCCTTCCTCCATAAAAACACTGCTTATATTTCTTCCAACGAACGGAGAATATTTTAAATATAACTTTTATGTGATTCGTGTCAATAATTTTTTGCGGGTCCTCTACAGAAGTGTTTTTGTAAATTTCGAGTATTTTGATACGATTTTTGTGGTATTGTAAACCGTATTTATAGCGGCCCCAAGGATATCTTTGGGATGCTTGTAAAAATATCATGGGCTATAATTTTTATACTTATTTAAATAAGAAGAATTTATCGTCTTTCTGCTCTCAAACTTTGTGCTACAAAAAGTTTTAGTTTCGCACTTTATCAAAATGATTGCTTATAGATTCTTTCTTGAAATCGCAAGTATAATGTATTATTTTCTCTTACAATACAGGGTGTCACAGGACGAGCTTACGCTATTGTTATTTTAAAAATTACGAAATATTATTTTACAAAATTTGAAATCTATGGGATTTCGACATGCTCGTTCCAACTAAAATATTTTCATAGCAGTAGCACTTTCGGTTTCACCGTAACTATACACCAACTTTCTTATTTTAAATGAAATGCTATATTTTTTATTCTACCATTGAATTCAGCAGGCAATTTTACATAAGAAACAATAAAAACATTTTACTCATGATCAACCACTTTCGGCGTAAATAAACTATTTTTTTATTTTTTATCTAAAAACGGCCATTTCTTTTTATAATCTGTAAAACAGTTTTATAAAAAAAAGCTTTGGAACACCATATTTTTATTAATTTCGTTAAAAAATAGGGATAGTTTGTATAGTATGTCCTATGTTCAAAGTTGATAGATTGTTTTGAGGTTTTTGTACTTCAACTTTACTTTGATGTAGGTACATATTACATTTTTTAAAAATAGGGCTGTTGCAAAAAAATTTATATGCCTTCTAAGTATTAAATTTAAAAAGATATCATTATTTAAATAGCCTCAAATTTGAAAATATCACCAAATATTCATTAGATATTTCACAATTAATTCTTGAAATTTGGATATTTTGAAAAACTCACGTGATCTGAAACAGAATGTGACGTCACAACGCATACATCTTCATCGGCTCCAATTGGTCCCTTATAGTGTCAATTCTTTGTGTTTTGTTACAAGTGTTATGATAATTATATTGTCAAAATTGTCAAACAAGTGTCAAATTTTTGAGTTGTGTTAGATAATACAGAATTCAATATAAAATGAGTAATTTACAGTATCGTATTGTGCCTTCTTGCAAAAATGCGCTAGGAACAAACCTACTATTGAATTTATAAATATACCAAAAGATGCGAAGAAAAGAAAATTGTGGCTGGAAGCAATAGGTCGAAGAGGCTGATGATTGAGTTTTTACATTTTATTTTAGCTTAACTCTTTAACACACTTTATTTCGGCAACAGTAAAACAGTCGTTTTCTGATATAAATTCAGCCATCATCCAGCTTTCAATTTTCGGTAAACTGTCCGACTTAGCTTTGAGTGTATTCTGTATTAGCCATTATTACTCATTTATAATTGAAAATGCCAGCGTCAAATGTCAAATTAGAATTTTGTTATTAACATGTGACAAACTATCGCCTACGTTTATTTATCTAAATAACAAAAATAAATGTACGAAAATAACAACAAATTATTAAAAAAATAATTATTAATAAGAAAAATATTTTTTGAAAAATGTGAAACAGGCTCATTGTCGATTATTAATTTATATTAGTGTAAACAAAAGCTTTCTTAATAAAACTGTTTTTGCAGACTATAGAAATTCGATTCCTTTCTCGAAATACAGAGTGATACAAAAAGGGGCCGTTTTTAGAGAACAAATTCAAAAAATTAAATTACGCCGGAAAGGGTTTACCATGAGTAAAATGTTTTTATGATTACATATGTAACATTTTCTGCTGAATTCAATGGTAAAATAAAACATATGGCATTCTATTTAAATTAAGAAAGTTAGGGTCTACTTCGGTCAAACCGGAATTGCTACTGCTTTGAAAATATTTTAGTTGAAACGGGCATGTCGGAGAAACCCCTAGATATCAAATTTAATAAAATAAAATTAAATAGTTTTTAAAATAACGATAGCGAAAGCTCGACCTGAGAATTACATTCGTCCGACAAAAAGTTTCTTTTAAGCAGGTACAAAATGAAGATAATTTCCCCATCTTCATTAGAATTTTACAATAACAAAAAAGCGGTGACGCAAGTGTACAAAACCTTCCAATTACCCGTCTGACAAGTGACAAACACAACACGTGTTTTGAAAGAACATGAGAGCGTCGTTGCAACCAGACGGCACGTGGCTTTCTATGCAGCCTTTGGCGTCCCGGCGGCAGGGACGGAGGGGGAACGCCGCTTGATTAATAGCCAAGAATGCAGATTCAAAGACGCGAGTGTCAGGCATCATTGTGACTATAAATAAAGGATGCCACACCGCGGATACGGAAGGAGAAAGAGAAGTATTGCACAGGAAAACAAAGAAGGATGTAGGGATTATAGGGTCCTAGGTTTGAATCCCGAAAGTGAAATTGGTCTACTTTCTACGGGAGAAGAAGAATAAATGTTTTGTTACCGATTTTACATTTCTTCCTGCACAAATATAAATAATAAATTAATTTACCGGTTTCAGGATATTATTCCATTGTTTACATGTAAAAAAGTAGGCTGGTAACTAAGTAATAACTGTACCTGTATTATATTATTACCATACTTACTTGTCAACAACGGTCTACAAAATGAAAGAAAATAAAATGAAAATATAATGCTCTTCATTAATACATACAGATAACGTTAGCATATTGTTACAAATACGGTCTACTTTATTCTAAAGTAATAAACATGAGAAATAAAACACATAATTTGAATATTTGTCATATTAACAATTGACAAATGTAAAAGTAATTGTTCTGTTAACCAAAGCAATCTGAAAGTAGCATTAATGAGAGAATTTCAAAAAATTATATTTACTAATAGGCTTCAATTTCTGAAACCGATAAACTATTGAGCTCGGATTTCAAACTGACATCTGTGGCAGTTATGATGTGCATAACATTCCTAGGTATAAGAGAAAAGCTGCGTGACTGGATATAATGATGAAGGAAAGAAGTTTCTGGATTTCAGTCAAAAATTTTTTTATTTATATTCTCGGGTCGATCGGTTTCGCGCCCCCACATGGGCCTTCCTCAGGAGATGAGAATAATAAAAATAATTTTAAACATTGTTGATTATGTTGATTACTTCAAAGTTTATATAAATAAAAAAAAAATTGACTGAAATCCAGAATCTTCTTTACTTCATTCCTAAGTATGTAAATAGCTATAACCCTTCCATTTGCTAACATTTGACATTTACGGATTGAATAAGTGATTCCTTATCGTTCATGAACTACTTAAAATAACGACAATACGATTTCAATATGACGTCATTGGTTTTACAGAATACGCTTTTTGAAAATTATTGTTATTTAACAACTTTTTCATCATAACGATACGTTATGGTATAACGACATTCTTACAGAATAAGCCAGTAAGTCAGCGATATGAACCGAAGTCATGGATAGTGCGTGACTATACAGTGTCCCACACTCTATGTTCAGTGTAGGGTCTTATGGAGTACCATGTTGCCATATTTACCTGTTGTAAGTCTACAAGATAGAAAGAGCAAAATAGATGCCCAAAAAGAGATGAAATATTCTGGATACGTCATTGAATGTATTTATGACTGGTGTACTTTCAGTGTATCTAAACAGGTGGGTGAAAAGAAAAAATAAATAAATAATAAACTGGTCAGTTTTAATTATCAAGCATTATTTTTTTTATTTAATTTATATCTTCTTATTTGATAATTTACTAATATTAGACTTTATAGAAATACTGCATATACAGGGTGGGGCAGAAAAACCTATCCGATTTCAAATCCCTTTTTCCCAGAAGAGGGAGCAGGTAGAGTAGTGGGGTAAAAACCGTTAGAAAGCCGGTTTTATGCCATTTGTCAGTAGTCAAAATGCCTTGGTCTGGTGAACATCGTGCTTTTGTTATTGAGCGGTTTATCGAATGCGGCGGTTCGATAATTGCTACACAACGTGCTTTTCGAATTCATTTCGGACTCGGGCGTCATGATCCTGTTCCACATCACGCTACGATTAAAGTGTGGGTGTCAAATTTTAGACAGACGAGTTCAGCATTGAAAAAGAAGTCGCCTGGACGTCCCAGGACAGCAACAGGACCTGAAAACGTGGCCAATGTGAGAGCCGCGATTGAACGTTCCCCGCGTCGTTCGGCGCGAAAACATTCGCTCGCTTTGGCGATTTCCAACCGCAGTATTCGGCGCATTTTGCACCGGGACCTCAAAATGCATCCCTACAAAATGGTTGTTGCACAGGAATTAAGTGAAAGGGATTTTGAAACCCGTACGAACCTGTGTCGCGATCTCCGAGAACTCCCAAACGACGATGTTGTGCTCTTCACGGACGAAGCCCATTTTCACCTTTGTGGTGCCGTTAACAGGCAGAATTTTCGATATTGGAGTGACGAAAATCCTCGAGAAATCCATCAGGAACCCCTCCATAGCCCAAAAGTGACTGTGTGGTGTGCTCTTTCCCGCCTAGGCGTCTGGGGGCCTTACTTTTTTGAAGAAAATGGGCAAACCGTAACGGTCAACAGCGAGCGCTATTGTTTCATGCTGGAAAATTTTCTTAGACCCAAAATGGAAGAAAATGGCGTGGAAAATGTGTGGTTTCAACAGGATGGTGCAACCGCCCACACATCGCGACGATCAATGGACATTCTCAGGGAACTGTTTCCCGGTCGCCTCATTTCCCTGAGAGGTGATCTTGGCTGGCCGCCGCGCTCACCGGATCTCACTCCATGTGACTTCTTCCTTTGGGGTTACCTCAAATCGAAGGTTTACCAGCATCGACCAAGGACCCTTCTTGCTTTACGAAGGGAAATTGCTCGGGCAATTGAAGAAATTCCTGTGGAAATGACGGTGAAAGTCATGGAAAGCTACCGCGAGCGCCTAAATCAGTGTATCCGCTCCCAAGGACGACATTTGAGTGATGTGCTTTTCAAAACTTAAATTTAAAAATGGCATAAAATTTGCGATATGTTAATAAAAATTTTTTTTGACAAGTTGAGTGGTTTTAATTTTATAACGTTTTGAAATCGGATAGGTTTTTCTGCCCCACCCTGTATTTTACATAGAGTGAATTAAAAAATATAAATACATATAAAGAAGATAAATGTTTTGTGTGTACCAGACATGTTAAATATGTACTATACTTATATAGCCTAATATGAAAATTGTGAGAGGTCTTGTGCTGGCCTCAAGATTTTTTTATTTAACTTATATCTTATTTCATAATTTACTAATATTTAGGCTTGATAGAAATACTGCATATATTTTACATAGTTCATAAGTCTTTATTCTTTCTTTATAATCGCCAATTTGAATTTATAATATTTTAATATTCTAATCTCTAATGCATTTGATCAAGATTAGTATGCCAGGCGATTTTAAAATATTGTATTGAAATATTACTTATTACAGGTACAAATAGCTTCAGCATGTTTTTTACACCCCGGTTCCAACGCATCTTTTCGCGGCCCTGTATTTAAAACTATTTAGAACTGCAGACAAATTTCGGGGGAATGGTGAATACAATTTATAATATTTTAATATTCTAATCTCTAATGCATTTGATCAAGATTAGTATGCCAGGCGATTTTAAAATATTGTATTGAAATGTTACTTATTACAGGTACAAATAGCTTCAGCATGTTTTTTACACCCCGGTTCCAACGCATCTTTTCGCTGCCCTGTATTTAAAACTATTTAGAACTGCAGACAAATTTTGGGGGAATGGCGAATATAATAAACCCTTGGGTAAATAACAGACCCTCATAAAATTTAAATTGTACAGTGTTAACTAATTTTGGTATAGCAATGAAAATTTATGAATGTTTCAATATTACATTACATTGAAAAATTGGCAACATGGTGCAGAAAACGTCCATAAGAATAACATTGGCTATCTTCTCTACACTGAACATAGAGTATGGGACACTGTATAGTCAGAATACTATTTCTATATAATGTGATAAGGCCCAGGGCCGTATGTGGTATTTTGGCGCCTGGAGAAAATAATATTAATTTTGGCGTTCTAAGGGAAATATAATATTCAATTTATAAAAGAGTTCATTTTTCATTTCTTTGGATGGAAGAATATAGGACGAACTTGAGCTAACTGCTTGCCCAGTGATTACAATGAGCGACTTTTCATAAAAGGCGCCTGAAGCGATTGCTCCTTTGCTCCATATCACCGCAAGGCGCTGATAAGGCCTTAAGGGACACAGTGCTTGCTAAATTAACAAAAAAGTACTACTATATAAGACTATTAAAAAATATTCTAAATGGAAACATATATTTTTTATTTGCAAGGTTTTTGAGAAAACAAGTGTTTTTACTTCCTTGTACAAAGTAAAGGAAGTATTGTATTCGCGAAAAAATTCGGTTTCCAGATTTCAACGGAAATATTCATTTTGGCCATCCCTGAATCCATTCTGACTAATTTCGTCGTGACGTCTGTACGTATGTCGCATAACTCAAAAACGGTAAGCCGTAGAAAGTTGAAATTTTGTATTTAGGACTTCTATAACATCTAGTTGTGCACCTCCCTTTTTGGTCATTACATAATTTCCAGAAAAGGTACTTTATTTGAAGCCTATAATAGATTTTAATGAAAAACTATATTAAAATATAATCCAAAACTTTTCAAATTTAGTATATAAGACTTTTATATCAATTGGAATAACATAGCAGAATTTGGTTAAAACAGTCTAACCGGAAGTGATATATTAGCTGAAGTTGTTAACAGTTTTTCTTGAATTAAATAGTTTCATTTTGATTTTAAAAATGCTTCAAATAAGAGTTTTAGAGAATTAAATTCTGCGTCTAGCACATCAAGTATTATTAAATTAGCCCTTTGTATAAGCGAGATATGTAAATTTAAAACTTATATACTTTTTGGTTTTTGTAAAGAAGCTTGCTATGGATTAGAACAAAAAATAACAAAAAAATAGATGTTAATGTCAAATTACGTCAAATACGTGCAATTTTATAATTGAGTCTATACTTCATCTTCATATTCGTCTTGCGTACAAGGAAGTCGTGTGTTGTCCACATCAGATTTTTTCTTGTTCATTTTTCCATCTATTTACAGTACCTACCTTTATATATGGTAACCCAGTTTTACTCATATGTCTGATAAAATGTAACAACAAAAATTGTAAAACAAAATTCAATTTATTGATAACAGAATACATAATTCAAAATCCGCATTTCAAACGCTACAACAAAAATATGATTTTAACATAAATGTTTAAAACAAAATTGAAAATATCAAATATAAATATAAACAAAATTTATACGTATTCATATCATACATCAGCAATATTATACAATATCAAACAATGACATTTTGTTTTCCTAACAATATTGTTAAACAAGGATGAAAAATGAGTATGTTTTATTGGGCTCGTACTCGTAGCATTGTTCATAAACAAATTCAGCGTTGTTAGGTAGTTTGGTAGTGTTTTTATTCTCTGAGATGACGTTATAAACACGAAACTTTGTGACGTTCTCAAGCAAATTGTTCACAAAATCTTGTGTTGTTTATGTTACTTTCTTAAACTTCTGACGTAAAATGACGCGTTGTAAACACTTTATTTATAAATAAATTTCATTACCAGCATGCACTCAAAATGTTATAGGTGCAACTAAAGTTATTTCTCGCACACTTACTTTCATTGCTTACAAGCGTAATTATTCGTATACGAATATTTTTCATTTTTACCTTCCGTCACCTTTAGGTTTGAAAAGTATTGTCTTTGGTCAAAAAATTCGGTGGTGAGTTTTTAATGAATATTTTTACGATGATATCTGTATGTGTGTATGTAAGTGTGCGTGCGAGCGTGCGTGCGTGCGTGCGTGCGTGTGTGTGTGTGTGTGTGTGTGTGTGTGTGTGTGTGTGTGTGTGTGTGTATTCGTATTCCTCTTCGTTGCATCCATATGAAGAGCTGATTAGATTTTGGTTATAATTGGTCAACCAGAAGTACCCTCATTTGAAGATTTTAATAGTTTTTCTTGAAAAAACGGTGTTAAGTATCATTTTTTCATATTTAATGTTATTATAAATATTAAAGAACATTGTATTCTTTATAAGATTTGACTGCATTTTATATTTCATATTAAATCGATATAGAGTTATAAAATTATAAAGAAATTAAATTTCATATATTAGCTAGCTGTGCTAGAAACAGCTACTATATTAAGAAAATTCTGATTGAAAGATGTCAGTGTCAATTGACATATTCGTAGTATATTTGTGTTATAATTTTTCTCGAAATATAGGATCTTTTTGCTTGAAACTTTCTGTACGGAATTTGTATAAAATACATACAACAAACTGTCGAAAGGTAAAGTACATACAAGAAATTTAGAATCTTTTGCAAGGAACCTGTATGGATTTTATAGAAAATACATTGGCATTTACGAAAATTCTACCGGTAGATACCGCATCTACCGACTGTATTCGAAAACACGAGTGGTAAAAAGTTACCGAGTTCGAAAATTGTACAATATCTACCAGATCCATTTCCCGGATACATAAAGAAACTAATCTCAGAAAAAGGTAGTGATGCAAAGCGAAGCGCTCGCGTTAATAGTGGAAATGTGTTCAAAGTAGAACTCTGCTCAGATTGTTAACTATACATCAAATTTCTAACCTGTTTAAAATATTCAAATCTTTTTATACGTTATGGATCTACCCTGTTTACCACTTGCGTTCTTAAAATATCGACTCCGGTAGCTATAACCTGATAAACAGCTGTTTACCGGTAACAGTTCACCGGTAGAATTTTCGTAAATACCTCATATAACTGACGGAAGGTAAAGTGTTGGCCAGATCAGATTTTTTACAAAATATATGGCACTAAGCTCTTACCTGATAAGGAATGATTTAACACTTAATTTTGGTAAATGCTCGTGTATTACTTTCACACGTAATAGAAAAATACTTACGTTCAATTATTCCATTGACGGTAATAATATTAGTCGTGTCTCTCATGTTAAAGATCTTGGCGTCTAAAGTAAGCTTTTGTTTGACTTACATGTCGATTATATTGTTAAAAAAGCTTATAAAATGCTTGGCTTTATTTTAAGAATTGGTACAAGTTTCACTAATTATAACACTTTCATATTTCTTTATTATTCTCTTGTACGATCTCAATTAGAATTCGCTACTGTTTGCTGGTCACCGCATTATCATGTATATATAAATAGAATCGAGAGTGTCCAAAGAAAATTTATTTCTATTTTGAATTTCAGGTATCCACATAATTCGATTCTGTTACTTTCGTTACAAAAAAGACGAATACTTTTGGATCTGTCTTTCTTATTTAAAATTTTAAATAATTTTATAGATAGTCCTGTTATTTTAAATAAATTTTCTTTACGGGTATCTCATCATTCTACTCGATTATCTGATTTGTTTTTTGTTAAGCACTGTAGAACAAACTGCAATGAATTCACCGCTAGTTAGATTAGTACATGCTTACAATAATTTAGCTTCTGTACCAAATGTACCTGATTTATTTTGTTGTAGTTTACGTAAATTCAAAATATTTCTTAAATTTTATTTGAGTTATTTGTATACTATTTAATACTGACTTTCTTTCTTATTCATTTTTATTTTATACCACTGTTTTTATATGTTTATTATTAATATTTTGCCTCGACTTCGCAATATGTAATGTTTGATGTTGTTAGTGCTGCACTGTTATTGGGACTTGTCCTGTTGTGTAGCCCTTCTTTGTAAAAAAAGCCTTCTACTTTTATTTTATCATTGCTCTATATGGAATACAATATTTGCCAGGATATGGTCGCTCAAATAATTATATTATTATTGCACCATGGTTTTTTTAAAAATGTTTATTGTTTAAGAATAAATGCTTTATTATTTTGAGTAATTGATAATACTTACAAATATTTTAAACTACTTTGTTTCAAAAAAATAATAAAAATGATTTGGGTAGATTCTGCGAACAAAGCTACCTGCTCCCATATTTTCTGCGTGTGTCTGGAATTAATATTCTCGGCTCTCGCTCCGCTTTTTCTTCTTCCGCATTTCCCGCTCCATTTCTTACGCCCGAGCTTCAGAAGTGACTTATGGGTCGCCACATGAGGTCGACACACATCTCCACATTAAATTGATATATTTATATGTCCTATAAATAAGATAGGTGCTCACAGCATCTCGCCGTGTTTATAGCATGCAATCCGTCCTAATCCTACCGCGGTGCTTCAAACAAAATGTTGAATTTATTCACGACAACATACGGAATGGATAATAATCCTGAGGTACAAATATTACAGTATGCGCAGATTAGGGATAGATGCTTTTTATGCCAAAGTAAGAGAGGCACAGTTTAAATTTTTAGAGAAGTTTTATCAAGGTAATCTATTTATTGAATAAATTAAAAAGTTAGTGTACATTTGTTTCTCATATTTTATAACAGGGGAAAAAGGATGAATGTCCAATTTCTAGTAAAATGTGATGATTAGTCCTACTAACTTTCAACTGGTATATTTAAAGAAGGCAAAAGCGGTAACAGCTCTAAGATACAGGCCTTAGAAATTGCAATTCAAGGATAATGGTCCTAGCATTTTTTCCTAATATTTAGATTCGGTAGTCAGGCTGGTAAAATTCTATTATGCTCCACATAGTTGAAACTCGATCCATCTGTGGGTATGGTAATAAGAAATGACTGATATGAGTTTTGGACTAATGAAGAGTTTTGAACTAATGATGCTATTGTGTACCGTTCTATAAGCCAACGTTACAGTATTTAAGAAAATTGCTATTTTGTAATCAAGTTACAGTGCTGTAAGCCCTACAGAAATTTCTATAGGTCGCGAGCAGACACGTGACTCGAGCGTCCTTGACGTGCTAGGCATCAGCTGATTTGTGTGCGCTTGTCATTTTGATAAGAACAATGTCACTTTGACAAGACCAATGTTTTGACTAATTTTAATTTTGAACTGTTGTGAAGTTATTATTTTTAATTTCATGTGTTTTACTGCCTGAAAATTGTACATTAATAACATTTTGGCAGTTCAAAATCAAAATAAGTCAAAACATTGGTCTTGTCAAAGTGACACTGTTCTTATCAGAAATCCTGACCGTAAAGTATTTACAGAGCATATTGAAACGTCAACAATGTATGTATTTTAAACTTCAAATATACTCGTATATTTTAAATAAAAAATTTAAACAAATATAAAAATTAAAAGCAAAAGTTAACAATTTTTATTATTTATACATACATGTATATATATATATATATATATATATATATATATATATATATATATATATATATATGTATATATATTAAATGAAAACGTAGAAGGTAATTAGACCCTCTACAATTCTTATAGAAATTCATCTTTTTACCCCTGGCTTTTCATATTGTTTCGACTAAGTTACTACATTATTATTTTAGATATATATTGTAACTTGATTCATATTTGTGCAGATAGCGTTATTTTGTCAGTATCACTGACACAGATATTGGCCCGTATTCCGAGCGCACTTTTATAATAAAAGCGCTTTTATGGAGCAAACTCCTCATAAGAATATAATGTAAAAGCGGGCTCCATTAAAGCGCATTTATTATAAAAGTGCGCTCAGAATACGGGCTATTGTCATTATCTCATTTTTCACATATTTGGTTTCACTTTTGCTAATAAACTTACCAGTTGACTTATTTCTGAATTTTTGGTGCTTCTACTGTAATTTTCGTAATAAGAATTAACAGTAGCATGTTAAGTAACTAAGTAAACAACACTACTAAATTTGAGAGGATATGCAGAGCTGAATCTTAACTCCTACAATTCGATGATGATCTTAATCAGATGTCTACACAAAATTTAACTGAGAGTTAAAACAAATTAAGTTCTTGATGAGTAGTGTAATGTTGCGAATATAACTATATATAATAATGACTATATAACGAGCAATATGTTGCAGCAATTATACTACATTTACAAAAAGCATACCGCTATTTGTTAAAATAATTTTTCCCTGAAGTACCATTATACATTGTAACCAAAGTAAATACCTAAACATTCATAAACCTGAAATTAAAATAAACACAGCAGAGCCATAAATAATTAAACACTAACTACTAAATTTAAATTAAACATGAACGGGGGTTTAGACAAACATATTCTACACATTAATTTATATTCATTTATAAACAACGTCGTTAATTTAAATTAAATATCACAAATAGTCAGAGCATGAACAAAAAACTCGATTGGTAGATAAACAAAGTAGTGTTGCCAATACGACCAAAAATTGGATGCGAAACAAAAGAAGAAACAAGATCACGAATCTGTTAGGAATGAAAAATGAAATTGCAAAAATTATTTCAAACAAAAATAACATTTATGACAGGGTATTCAAAAATAACTAGAGATATTTTCTGGTGAGTGTTAGGGATCTAGTTCCGAGTTCACCGGCTAGATATCTTTACTAGGCAATTCCTAGATACTTTTCTGGATCCTGCCTAAGCGTCATCCTTGTGGAAACATCTTGGCGGTCAGTGTGATTTTTGTCGTAAGCACTGTATGACGAGATCGGCAATTTTGAAACGGACATTAGGGAGTTATTGCATAGCGTTTTTCCGAAAGACGTATACGCTAACGTCTTGGTTGCTAGGCAATATCATATTTGTTATAGTTTGTGAAGATAAATGCACATTGACTTCGACTTCTTAAGCTCGGTTAACCCATCACTCCAGGGTATTTTCTTACCTGTGCTGCCAGGGGCGGATTAAAATCTTTTAATATATTTTGACTATATAAATCTTGCTAAACGTTGTATCATATTATTCTTGTTTCATTTGTAAACAACTGAAGTAAAATGTGGCACGCATGGAGTGATTTTCCGGACGAAGAAAATAATCTAATATTGAATGAGAACATATTTTTAAGATTTGTATAATGTAAAAAATATATAAATAAATGATTGAATAATAAACTGTAGTAATTTTATTATTAATTTTAATATCTGATTTGTGGTTACTGTTTTAAATTTGATAATTTGGAAAAATTGTGTATACCTCTCTGTGTGATTACCCTTGCAAATCTTTTAAGCAAATACATGCTGTGATGGGCGTAAAAGTCAATGTGCATTTATCTTGACACAAACTATACTTGTACGTGAAATTTAAAAACGTAATACGTCCGGCAGAAGACGGGCCAGTTGACGTACGTCTACTACATAGTAGGCACCGCGGGTAGGCACAGAATTTATTTTATAACGTCAGAACCTTTTTGTTTTGCAGTCAGAACTATCATAAAAATTCGACAATTTCTTATTTATTTCTTAAATTGGGTAAAATGTTTAAAATTAAGAATTATATTATTTAATAGATGTGGTTTCTTCTGAAAACATTTCCCTGTATTTGATTTGAAAGGAAACTGACTCTTATGTATTCCGTTACAGAAAATTAGAATTGTACTCAATACCAGGAGGCATTTAAAATGACCTTAGCAACAGTATTTCAGGGATGTATTTAAAAAATTTAATACCGCAAATTCTAGATCGTTCGTCTCAGGTGTAAGCAACCCTCGAGTCGGTATTACTGTTAGAGGAAATTAAAAATAATCCTATTTCATAGAATTGCCAAACTAAATAGTTTAAAGATCAAAATATTTTGTTATAACCAACATAAACGGAAATGTTTAAAATATTTTAAACGCACCCCTGTTTTGATATTCAGTTACCCTAGTCGGCCATCTATTTTCAACCAGACATATACTGAGTTTACATGCAGTTTTCAAACCGTGTATACAGTGTCAAAACGGTTTTGGGTTATCTCAAACCAAAACTAAAATTCACAAGTTCGACTTGGAAACTAGTTTCAAGTCTACTCATGTAACCACTTAAAATTCAGTTTCGAGATTGCGCATGCGTATATAGCATGACGTTTCTGTCGCCTTATGTTACTTGGTGTTAATACCCTACAAATAAACTGACAGCTGTGTAGTTTTAGTGCGTAGTGCTACAAAGTAGAAAAAATAATTGGAATAATAGCAAAACGAAGAATTTGGAGTGAAGAGAATCTTTACTTATATCGGTTAAATGCTCATACGCCGAAACTGTTTTCAAATCAATCTATAAACCTGTTTTTAAAATTTCATGTAAACAGTTTCGAGTAATGTTGACTGAAAACTGAAACCATTCTCAAAACTGCATGTAGACGTAGTAATAGTAATGTATTTCTGTGCTTTCCTAGTCCAGTTTTTAAACGGGTTCATTTCATACCTGGATATTTCGCACAATTCTATTCTTCTCTAGAGTTTCAAAAGAAACCACATTTGTAAAATAATTTAAACGTCAGCTTTCATTCGGTAGTCATACCATACCATATTTATAATTTTATTTCCCCAAACTCATATTAGTTGTTAGGATTACATTTTCAACAAATTATAAAATCTGCAGAACTGGTTAGAAAATTCTACAAAATTCTTAAAACTCTAAAAACACTGTGATAATAGTTTGACAGGTATTTTAAGGGCATTTTCTAGTTTAGATTTAGCTTCTACCGAGAGCCTTTACTTTTGGCACAATGAAAAGCAACTTCGTAAAAATTCAGTGCGTTCAATAAAATCTACCTGGCAAGACATATGGGACAATACTCACAGGAAAATGTGCAGGACTTAGGGATACAATGCCTAATAGAATTAAAGCTGGTATTACTAATAAAGGCGATGCAACCTAATATTAAGTGGCGGAATACTTGAATAACAAACTCAGTTTTTGTAAGTTTAAAATCTATATTTTGAATTAGTCGATAGAAATTTGTAGAAATTTCTCACCATTTGCGTATGTTTTTTAATTTGTTTGTTTGGGCTCGTAGACCCGACAATGGTCTTCATAGCTCGCTGGATATTCTGTATATCTACTCTGGGACTTGCAATAATTCTTCACTTTTATACGAATGCATACATCTTTCATTGCCTGAATTATTAAAAATGTAGAATGCATATTACATGCGACAAAATATTTCATCTTCATTTTGCTACGCGAACTTCGAAAGTAATAAAGCACCGTGCAGTTTATGGTGTAACAGTAAAAGGAAGCAGCTAGTAATAAATTTAAAATTAGGGCATCTCCTCGATTTAATCAAACAAATGTGAAGTGCGTTTGCCTTCTCGCATTCTGGACCCAGTTGTAAACAACCATCAAAACGCTGATAAAAAGAAAAATAGAGAAGTAGTCTAACTTGTTTACATTTCGCGACTTCACCCCATATGCGATGGTCACAAAAAACATCAAGGTATAAAATACGATCTCGCGATTTTTAATATATTGTCGCATTTGTCTTCCAAAATTGAGTTTCTTTTTAAAAGCGACGAAGAAAATGCCAGGTTTGTGTAATATTTATGTTGCAAAAACTCAACGTATTTTTATTACAGTACGTCGGTTACAGTTCCCTTGGGTAGTGGGATTATTCCAAAACAGATTCAAATATATGCGAGCATAGCTACCTTCAAACTGGAACGTTATCGTATACAGCGTGCGACAGATTTCTTTACACAATATAAATACTGTATTCCGAAATTGAACCACACTAACCGCGGCTACTTTTTCAGTAACCGGCAGTGGCGTTCCCAGGATTTTGGTCTAGGGGGGGAGGGCGATATAGACGAAATTTATATATAATTTTTGAGTATTTACTTTTCGCGAATTTTTTTTTTAATATATACATTAGGATGGACCTTAAAAGTGATCAAGTCGAGGCAAATGATTCCGCTTAATATTAATATTTCCCTGTACCTAAATGCACTTGATTTTTCCCCATTTAAATAACATTGGGTTTTGACACATTTTGGATCTGTATTTTTGTCAAAAGCAATAAGAGGTTTAAAAAATCCACTTAATATTGGAATATATTGGGATTTTCAAATAAGAAAACGCTAACTAGCGGCGACTATTAGAACTACAAACAGTGGTATACATTTGACATTTATATGAAACTACAACTATTATGATTACAAAAACTCTATTATACATACTTGAATTATAAATAAAAAATATTAATAAATGAGAAAATAATACGAAAACTAAAGAAATACAATTGACAGAAATGCTACGCTGACACACGTCAACAAAAAGTGTACCAGTGTTTAATGCGATCAGCGCCATCTCTTGATACTTGAAAATCCCAATACTAGAGTAACCAGAAAATATGTGGACAAAATTTAATGTCCCAATCAGTATTCCTAAAACAATTGTAGATAGCTTCTTTGAGCTTTTGGGTGATAGTTTAACCATCTATAATTATTTTAAGAATAATGATTGGGACTTAATTTTGTCCACATAATCTCGGGTCATTTTAGTATATATTTCAACATTGAGTGGATTTTTGAAACCTTCTATTTACTAGGAAAAAATAAAGTTCCAAAATGTGTCAAAACCCAATGTTATTTAAATAAAGGTAGTATTAAGCGAAATCACTTCCAGCACAATTTTTATTTATTTATTTCGAACCATTTTAGGGGGCGTCCCAGTTAAAATTCGACTTGACCCTTTTTAAGGTCTACGCTAATATACATATATTTTAAACAATTTCATATACTTATACATATTTAAAAAAAAGGTTTTTTAAAGATATTAAGGTATACGAACGTTACATTAAAAATATAAGAAACATTAAACAAGAAAATCTGCCACCTAATAGCATGATTTATACTTGAAAATGGTTGTCTCTTGCCTAGAAATTCTAGCGCAATTTTTTCATCACGCCAATTTTTTTCTTGATAACAAGTTGCAATTTCTTTTTTATTGTGAACGATACTTAAGTCAGATTTACTTAAGTGAGGGGCCATTATTATAAATTTCGAGATAAATGAAAAAAAAACTTAGAGTAATTTTATGACAATTGTTACAACTAACTCGAAATATTACTGATATAAAAAATAAGTATAGGTCAAGGGGGGGGGGGCGATGTTTATTTTTCCAATTCTGAACGTCAAGTAAATAATTTTCCAATACAAAAAGTGGACTTACTATGAATAAAGTTACTTTTGCGAGGAGCTCCTAAATTCTCAGTTATACAGCGTTTATTTTCTTACAGAACACACGTTTCGACACACGCTTGTACATTCAACAAAACAACAGTTGCCGAATTTGAGAGCAAACTAATCTCAATGTGCCTTTTATGAATTTTTGTATGTTAAAAAACTGAATGTAGAGCCGAATATATTGTGTTTACTCGAGTGTATGTAATTTTTTGTAAGGCAAGAAGATACAGATACAAGAGTGTATACCGAAACGTTGATTTTGTGAGTATATAAATGATGTATGACTGAGATTTCGAGTAAATCTTAGCACCTAGTATATAACACAGTGGAGAAATTGCAAATCAATAGATATATTTATACTGACAAAAAACGCTTTATTTTACATTACCTAAATGTTCCTATAAAATACATAAATATCATGTTCATTCTTCAGTAAAAATTCATAAATTCTGAAAGGAATAACTTGAGTAATGAATATTTAAAACTCGTGTTATATTTTTCTCATTTAATTTGGAATTTACCTTCTAAAATATATTTTCATTTATTATTTCACTTTATTATTCATAATTGAAATAAAATTACTTACAGTGCTCAAAGGAAAATATTAATATTCATAATTCTGAAAAATGAACATTATAGAATGCAATATGTTTCCATTATGAAAATATATATTTTTTTAAATAAATATATTAACTTTTCCAAATTTATACTCTAATTTTTAATTATTATTTATAGGTACTTGTAAAATTAGAATGCTGTAAGTAAGTAATTACGGACGTCTTTCTAATTGTGAACATACCAGCGATATATATATATATATATATATATATATATATATATATATATATATATATATATATATATATATATATATATATATAAAGTGTTTATGGTATGAGGGTTTTTGAAATATCGCGAAGATCTAATTAAGAAACCTAACATTCTGTAGGATTTTTTTATTATATTATCTGCATGAATATCAAAAATTAATTTAGGATCTAAGATAACTCCTAGGTTCTTTATCTGAGATACTGCTTTAATATTTGATCCATTTAATTCATAAGAAAAACGTACGGTGTTCCTATTCCTGGTAATACTAATATGGCAACATTTTGAAGTATTTAATGATAAATAATTATCCACGGTGTACGAGTATTTATTGAAACGGTCGAGATCAGATTGAACGGCAATACAATCCTCAAGTTTAGTGACTGTATGAAAAATCTTTAGGTCATCAGCATATAATAAAAAAATACAATATGTGAAGCACTGAGAGATGTCATTAATAAAAATATTGAATAGAAGTGGACCGAGATGTGAACTTTGTGGGACCCCGGAGGGAATATAAAATGAGACTGAAAGCCATTAAGTATAACACATTGACTCCTCCCCGTTAAGTAAGACTTGAACCAATGTAATAAGCTACCACATACACCAACATCAGCAAGTTTTCTTATTAAAATACTATGGTTGATTTTATCGAAGGCCTTGCTGAAGTCAGTGTATATAGAGTCTACTTGAATACGTTCATCCATCGATCTTAAAATATAATCAGTATACACAAGTAAATTAGTCTATAAAAATAAATAAATTAGGTATAATAAAAATAAACCATTGTACATTTTATATCTTACTTGACAAATAATTCTGTTTTCGTTTGCGCTTAGCATCTACTTAAGTCCGGTAGAATAGATCACACTAACATAATCTTATCTGTTTCAGAGCGACAGTTTAGCAGAATCGGAGTCGGGCACTAAAGACATGACAGCTGTCAATGCGGTGAGTCTCATTAATAATCTACGATTAATCACACGCACGACTTGCGTTCTAAAACGATATTTACACACAATTCAAGAGCGAGGTGCGTGTCTCTGTATTGTCTTTGCAATAGCGGTATAATTGCTACATTCATGACGCGTTCTCGACGCACGGCGGAGTAATTGTTGCTATATAGTGATGATATTGATGTCACAATGCCTACGTACTGCCGAAATAGCGCTAAATGCGCACGGAACTGTATTAGATGACTATTAACTGACAGTTCCTTGTTCTACATGTCTTCGATTTAATGAGCCTGTTTCACATTTTTCAAAAAGTATTTTAAATGAAAGTTTATGCAATATTTTCCTTATTAATAATTATTTTTTTAATAATTTGTTGTTATTCTCTATTGTTAAATAATGAAATACGAATATTGGCGCCAAAAGTAGTAATTAAAAACAACCCCCCACTTCTGTATCGTAGAAGCACATACATTACGTCATTCACAGCCAACAGAAATACAGTTTTTCCATCACCTACATTTATTTTTGTTATTTAGATAAATAAACGTAGGCGATAGTTTATCACATGTTAATAACAAACTTCTAATTTGACATTTAACGCTGACATTTCCATTATAAATTAGTAATAATGGCTAATACAGAATACACTCAAAAACCTAAGTCGGACAGTTTACCGAAAATCGAAAGCTGGATGATGGCTGAATTTATATCAGAAAAGGACTGTTTTACTGTTGCCGAAATAAGGTGTGTTAAAGAGTTAAGCTAAAATAAAATGTAAAAACCCAACCATCAGCTCTTCGACCTATTGCTTCCAGCCACAATTTTCTTTTCTTTGCATCTTTTGGCATATTTATAAATTCAATAGTAGGTTTGTTCCTAGTGCATTTTTGCAAGAAGGCACAATACGACAATATATTTATCATAACACTTGTAACAAAACACAAAGAATTGACACTATAAGGGACCAATTGGAGACGATGACAATGTATGTGTTGTGACGTCACATTCTGTTTCAGATCACGTGACTTTTTCAAAATATACAAATTTCAAAAAATAATTGTAAAATATCTAATTGATATTTGGTGATATTCTCTAATTTGAGGCTATTTAAATAATGATATCTTTTTAAATTTGATACTTAGGAGGCATATAAAAATTCTTGCAGCAGCCCTATTCTCAAAAACATTTTTAATTTCTATCGAATATTATTATTCGAACACAGAATATACTTGCATTTATTTTGACAATATGTTACTGTCTTCTATACATCGAGTACTTAAATTAGAATTTTAAAACACTATACAATAAATACTATAAAATATAACTAAAGGTGACGCGCGCAGATCCCTACCATTTCGCTAGATGTCTTAGCGAATTATTTCTCGCTAGCTATTTTTTTTGCGCTAGATTCTCGCAAATCGAACATTTGCTTATTTATGCTGTTTTGCTTTTTGTCAACAGCATTATAATCATAATATGTACAAAAAGGGAAATAATGTACTTTTCACTATTAGAAAAACTTTATATTTTTATTTTAACATTCCGTGTTAATAAATTAAAACTAAATCCAAATGGCAACAAAATTTATTTAATTAAACACAAGTTTTAATACAATGAAATATCATCCGCCGTGAATAATTAACACTAAAACTAATTACCAACTCATACTACAACAAAGTAAAAAGATTTATATTCACGATACTAAAGCTATACAATTTATTTATTTTTACTATTCACATTTACCAGAATTATTATTACATACATAAATTTTGCTTAAAACGATGTATTTACTCGTATACAATATATTGTGTAGCGTTAATAAATTTTGAACTTATTCTTATGAGAAATATAATTTTTTCATAATACCATACTGTTAAATGTGCTTTAACAATACTGTATGCTCAACCGATATATGCATCAAAACAGCCACGGCCGTTATTTTTTATAACAGTACAATTATTAAAAATCATGTGTTCCAAAAAAAATCGCAACGTCATGAAATTGTCATGAAGAGCTGTCACCTGTCAACATTATTATGAAAAATACTGAACGTCACACGGCTGATATACAAATAACAGACACGGTTGATTATAAAATCTAGACTATCGCCTCGATTTTACAACATTCAACCTCATCTGTTATTTGCATCATATCAGCCTTATGACGTTAATAACTATTTTGTGCAACCGGACGCGAAATAAGCATTTTGCAGCCGCAATACAGGCCGCGAAATTCAATTTCGCGACCGTTGAATTTCGCGGCCGTTGTCATGGTAGCGGCCGCGAAATTAGGTAAGCAACCACTTTAACACTTGAGAATTGCATGGCTTTGTTTATCAAATTTTAATCCCATAGCCACCTTGAAAACTAACTTTCTATTTACATTGAAACTGTTTAAAATTAATAAAATTTGTAATTACATATTTTTTACGGTTGCACAAAATAGTTATTTGTATATCAAGGCCGCGAAATCAATCTTTAGCGTACTGAGAGAAAAATTGTCGCCGAGGCCGCTTGCGGCCGAGGCAAGACAATCTCGATATTTTTTCTCGGTTTGCTAAAGAGATATTCGCGGGCTTAATATACGAGTACAAATAACTATTAGCTGTCAACCTTTTGAAACATAATTCATTACAAACATTAATTCTACGTAGTAAACTTTCTCAAATATACAAACAAATCCCACAAATAATTAAAAATCCATATCCATTAGTCCTCGTTTGGTCTGTCAGGCAAAGAAACATCCCCGATGACCCTCCAGGGAAAAACACTCCCCATTTATTAATTATTCTCCACTCGAATCCGAACCAATATTACCAATGTAAACAAACTAGCCACACTCGTAGTTCCCTTAATAACAAGTATAAGATGGAGAGAGAAGGAAAATAATCCCGCCGACGCTAAACAAATATACTGTGGACGTCATTCATTGAACGAATTTCTGGAATATATCCAAGTAGTCATCGTATTATTGATCTAAATGTAAATATTTAAAGACGTGTCAATACACGATTGGTGATGTGTGAGCATGAACGTTTATTGGACTTTAATTGAAGGAATATGACGAAAAATGGGAGAAACGCAAACGGAAATTGGGATGGTATGAGGATTGATTTCACTACATAATTTATACATTAGTAATTCAAAATTTATTTTCACTAACTTAATAATTAATTAGCTACTATCAATAATAGGTACAGTTTGTCCCCGGATTGAGTTTACAAAAGGAAAAAAATCTTATTTTTGATTTTACGAAAAAAGAAGAAAATTTGCTTTTCTCAGTTATTATAGTATATTAAGTATTAAGAACAGCAAGGACAGTTTACCGATCGAAGACAATGTTTGGGGACTGAGCAAAGCGAAGGTCCTAATTTTGTCTGAGATCGGTAATTCCTTAACGTCCGTGATGCTTATACTATTTTTTGCACGATCGACGCAAAAAATTTAAAAGAAAAATAAGATTTCAAAATTATTTTGACATTAAAAATTTTTATTCGTCATTTTTGTCTCGCCTCCTGAACGGTAAGTGAAGCACATCACTTACCGACATGAGTCACATCACTTACCGTTCAGTAATTTGTAAATAAGACCTACTGTCTTGGAAACACTGTCGGTAAATATAAAAAAATAACCCGATAGTGCAAAAAATTTTTATTTTATGCAAGCTTGTTTTATTGTATTTTGTCCTTATAATACAGTTGCTACATTGAATCTAACTGTATTTTAGGTAGCTTTGAAATATTAACAAATGAGTATTAATTCTAACTGCTTCGTTTATTTTCTTTACCGGTTTCAGGATATTATTCCATTGTTTACATATATAAAAGTAGGCTGGTAACTAAGTAATAACTGTATCTGTAAGGTAATATTATTACCATACTGACTTGTCAACAACGGTCTACAAAATGAAAATAAAATAAAATGAAAATATAATGCTCTTCATTAATATATACAGATAACGTTAGCCTATCGTTCTAAATACGGTCTACTTTATTCTAAAGTAATAAACATGTGGAATAAAGCATATAATTTGAATATTTGTCATATTGACATATGTTAAAATAATTGTTCTGTTAACCATAGCAATCTGAAAGTAGCATTAATGAGAGAAATTCAAAAAAAGATATTTATCAATAATATCTTAAATTTCTGAAACCGATAAACTACTGAACAAACCACGGATGTTATTAATCATAACAAGCCTTGGATGTCTTAAAATCCTTGCTCTACGAGCTCGGATTTCAAACTTACATCTGCGGCAGTTATGATGTACATGCCATTCCTAGGTATGTTAATAGCTATTACATTATTTACTGAACCAGTTCTTTAAAATTTTTACCTCCCGTTACCCTTGGTAAGTGAGGTATAGGGATCATGCTAAAAATCGCATATCGAGATCTTGGTAAATGATCACGATTTTAACATTTTCTCGATGACGTCTGTGTGTATGTGTGTATGTATTTGTGGATTCTCCACTCTAACTCAAATACTATCATTCGTAAAATTTTGAAACCTTGTATTTCTACCTTAGTCTAATATGAAAAGAAGCCATTAGATTTTGGTGTAAATGTCACTTTACTTGAAGCTCAAAATAGTTTTTCATCGAAAAATACCAAACTCCCTCTGTTTTGAACAATATCTTCTTACTTTGTGATAATAAGAATTACTTTTGATATTTAATTATTTGTCAATATTTCAAAGCTAACTAAAATAAGTTTAGATTCAATGTGATAACGTTATAATAGAATAACTTTGCATTAATAAAAGTTTTAATAACTGAAACATGCGCCTTAAATCAAGCAAAAAAATTTCTCCCCTTGGAATTTTGTCGCAAATTCAAAAATAAGATTTTTTTCCTTTTGTAAACTCAATCCAGGGACACACTGTATACTGAATTAAAGGAGCAATAATTTAATATTGTAGGTTTCTTTTTTAAAAAGAGAAAAAGAATTAGGCGAATGAATGATGAATTTAGAAGAATGTAAAGATAAAGCTGTTCTCGTATTTTTGTGAATAGAGAAATCTTTTTGTTTAAAGTAAAGAGCTTGGTAGTAATGAATAAATTTGATCAGATAGTGGAATTTAATTAAATAACAAGTGCTGAGTAATTACTATTGTCGCCTGCGAGAAAAGCTGAATAATGGAAGAAGCAGAAAAAGTACATCCCCATCTCCCCATCTCTGATATCGAAGTTGGAAATGATTTCCACTCGCTGGCCAAATTACGATTTATTTAAAACGCCATTTCTTTGTATCGTCGTCGTTGTCGTCGTTGCTCGGAGATTCCCGCCGAAATTAGATAAAGAAGAGAAAAATGAACCCGTCTATGACAGCACCGACTGCAAATAATTCGCAATTTCCTCGCAGAATACATAATGTAATACGCGAACGGTATATGGCAACGCTGTTAAAAATAACGAGCTTTTTATCCCGCTCGGAAGCGTTGCTCTCTTTCCAGCGTTGCCGCGCCGAACGTCGATTGTGACGCTGAAGCGCTCCGGTTCCTTCCGGACCCCGTATCGAGTTTAATATGAAATATACGATGCACACACCAAACGCAGAAAGCACAAGCACCTTTTGCCACAACAATCGCAAATTCTACGTTTTTAACTACTTTAACTACCATTGTTCTACAATAATTGTTTTTAAATTTTTATCGACTGCGTAATATCGTAATGGCCATGATACTATAAGCACAAGATATACATTGTGCATGTATCACTCCATCTCTTTCTACAGCTGTGACGTCACCCAGTGCATTGGCAGCTGTATAAATAAAATATTACTATCAACACATTTTTAGTCAAATATAATTAAGATTTACATTTCCCCTGAGGAAAGCAGATTGGCTGCCGAAACGTCGGTTATGTATTAAAGTTATTGTCCAAATATCATAAGACTATTATTCTCCAAGTTTCCTTCTAATAATTAGGGGTGTTAGCTTATTTGTTTGTAATTTAGTTGGTCCTAGTAATAAAAATAATTATAAAAAATGTACCTACGAAATAATTTACTTTTTGTTATTTATTAAATAAACATTAATTCGTATGAATTGTATTTATTTTGAGCTAGAATTTGATATAATTGAAAGTTTTCAATGCTATTTGATATTTACTTGTCACTGGGTGACGTCATATGCGTGCCAAACGAAAATCGAGTCTCTAAATTGCATATCTTGTATTCATATCGCATGCCGAGATTTCTATTTAGAAATCAGAACTGAACAGTACCAGTAATGGTTAGGTTAGGTTATGTTACGGTTTGTTTAAAAAAATAATAATAGTTATTTATGCAACAAGTGTGTAAAGTAGTACTTTTTTTCGGATCCAATAACTCAAATACTACAATTCAAATAATTACAATTCTTTCGTATTCTTTTACTTTACATCCATGTGAAGAGATGATTAGATTTTGGTTATAATTGGTCAACCGAAAGTACCCTCATTTTAAGATTTTAACAGTGTTTCTTGAAAAAACCCTGTTGAATATCATTTTTTTAAAATCGGCATGAAAATCCTCATTTCCGGACTAATTTGAGTCATGAAAGTAAGATTTCCATGACTAGTCATTTTTACATTCCACTGTCTGTACTATTTTGATTCACTTTTCTAATGCTGCACCACTTTTTGAATCTATCGTACTCCTTTTCGTACCGCTGTTTGAATTTTTTTGGTAGTAAATCTGCCACAGCGGCGTTCGCAGCTTCAGTTATGTCCATCGGTACTTCATCTTCACCATCAAAATCATGTTCACATTGCCACATCGTTTTCCAAAGGAAAATAACCGGTAGCAAGAAAGCAAACACAACGCGTCAAATTTTTATAATAATAAAATTTGTCACTTTGTTTACTTGTCATGACAACGTTTTCTAAAATTTGTCACAGCTCTGATGATTTATGCAAACCTAATTTTTTCTATAATTTTAAGCTTCTATAATTGCCGATTTTTTTAAAAAATAGAATACATCACGCGTCATAAAATGTCTTTGCTTGACTCGGAGGCGTTGAAGAAATGCTCGGACGCTGCGCATCCTCGCATTCTTCAAACAAGCCTCCTAGTCTGCAATGAAACATTTTCATGACTTTAATGTAATATACTATTTTCCATAGTTAATGTTATTATAAATATTAAAGAATATTTTATTCTCTATAGGATTTGATACATTCTATACTTGATATTCTATGGATATAGAGTTAAACAATTATAAAGAAATTAAATTTCATAAAGCAGCTAGCTATGCTATAACCATGGAAACCGCTACTATATTAAGAAAATGCTGGTTAACAGATGTCAGTGTCAAGTTCAATTGACATGTTTGTGTTATAATTTTACTGGAAATATAGAATCTCTTAGGTACATGAAACTTTCTGCAAGGAATTTGTACAAAATACATAGAACAGATATAAAGTAATGTACTTGAAATATGGAATCTTGTGCCAGTAAATTTCTGTATGGAATTGGTACAAAATATATGGAACTGACGGAAGGTAATGTGCTGGCCACATCAGTTTTTTTCATATTGTGCCAAAAAAAGATAAATGTGAACTAGAAGATGAACCTTTAAATGCCGGTCGAACTATTATCACCCGTCATTTAGTTTTAAATATATATTTAAATTTGTTTTAATTTAGCATATTCAATAATTTACGTGCAAACAATAATTTTAAGTATGTAAATAGATACAAGTACACAAATGTAATTACTATAATAATCTATGGTATTCCATGTTGTTCTATATATGTAACCAATGTGGCAGTCTATCCATTTTGCTTTGGTAATCTGGTTTAAACTACGGAAGGAAGTACCTAAGCAATCACGAAACTGCTGACTGCCAAATCTCTGCGGTGTCATTCAGGGACGGTTGATAGGCGAATGGGCCATCGTAAATGCCAACGAATCGACTGTTTACATGCTAATTTTAAATGCAAGATACCTACAACCTCGCAATCCGAATAGTGCATATTAACATTGCTCACAATAACTTAACAAAGTTGGGTAACTGCATCTTCTCTTGATCAGTAATAACTTTACAGGGAATTGGTAACTATTATATTATTGTATTATATTTTAGGAAGTTACATTCATAATCAAATTTAAACTCAGCACAATTTCATAAATAAATAAATAAATAAATATATCATCACGGCATATTACCCATTGCTGGGTGTGCCAATCTGCTTTCATGCTTTCTTTAAATAATCATGGTCCAAATATTGTAAATATGAGTTACATATCTACTTTCAAGGATGTCAGACAGTTTAAAAAATTTGATGTGGCCAGCACATTACCTTCTGTCAGTTCTATGTATTTTGTACAAATGTCATACAGAAAGTTCCTTGCAAAAGGTGCATTCACAAATGAAAATTAGGTTTAGATTTATGATTTATGCTTTAGATTTAAAGACTTTGGCCGCATATTATGTAATGACTCCATTCACACTTCAGAATTTAAGGTCTCTAAATCCAAATCATAAATCTAAACATTGCAAGGTCCAAACCTTAGGTTTAGGATTTAGTTTGACGTCACAAACTTCACCAATGAGAACGAGTCGGAAATGATATAGATATATACACCCATCTTTATTTAGTATCCACTTGGTGGATTCGGCTTTTTAAACAAATGCGAGAAGAACATGGAGACTGTCATAATTTAATTGCTGAAATATAACCAATAATGCCAAGCGAATGACAGTTTCACGGCGCACAGGTATCTAGTTAAGTACTGCTCTGCCGATATTTTAATCTTGTTTTTGAAGCATTTACACAGATGTCTGTACATTAAACTTAAATTTATGAAAGACTTTCTTAAACCTAAACAAAAACCATAAACCTAATTTCCATTTGTGAATGCTTAAGGCAGTTGTATGTAGTTTATACAAATGCCATACGGAAAGTTTTTAGGAAAAGATCCTATATTTTTTGTAAAATTATAACACAAACACATATGTCAATAGCACTTGACACTGACACCTTTTCATCAGAAATTTCTTGTTATAGCAGCTGTTTCCAGAGTTATAGCAGAGCTGGCTAATTTATGATATTTAATTTCTTTATAATTTTTTAACTCTATATCCATTTAATATGAAGTATAAAATGCAGTCAAATCGTATAGAGAATAAAATATTCTTTAATATTTATAATAACATTAAATGTGTAAAACTGTTAAAATCTTTAAATGAGGGTACTTCCGATTGACCAATTATAACCAAAATCTAATCAGCTTTTCATATGGATGTAACGAAGAAGAATACGACAGAATTATAATTTTTGGAATTGTAGTATTAGAGTTATCGCAGGCGACATTTTTGTCACACGCAGACACACACACACACACACACATACTCACACTCACATAGTCACACACACTCACACACACTCTCACTCACACACACACACTCACTCACACACACACACACACATCATCGTAAAAATAGTAAAATCGTGTTCTATGGGCCCTAAAACGTGCTTATTCATCAAAAACTCACCACAGAATTTCTTGATCAAAGACAATACCTTCCTTTTCTACAGGTGACGGAAAGGAAAATGGACTAAGGCTCGCTCCTCTAGTTAAAGTGACAGTTACTGCTAACCAACGATTATGTTGCAAAATTGGTCTTACTTCCTTTGGTTAGAGCTACCTGGAAGTTCAAACTGTTGTTCGCATCGCTTCTAAACATCAGTTTAATTCTTAACGAATGGTTAATAAACTGTCACTTTAACTAGAGATGGTACGATTACATGTAGCTGTTTCCAACAAAAATTTTGACCATACAAATTGAACTCATATCAATATTTTCCTTTTTCTTTAAATCGATTTGTAGTTTATATTCTTCTCTATCAAATTTGATCCTTATCCTGTTCATACATGTATGTCCCTTGTGACGTACAAAACATAACATATCTAAGGTTCACTCTCGCAGGTTATTGCACATTCCTTCGTTCCACTCCGCTAGAAAAGGGTCATTCGGCTCGAAACGATTTGAAATTCTGATAATGTTATTATCCGCGATGTTTTGTCAGCTGTGCAAGAAGTGGTGCACAATCACACAGATTAATCCGACCATTGCGGCGATATTTCTCTAACCAGCCGGATTAATTTATGTATGTGCCGTGGACGGTTTTGTTGCTGTGATTAGAGATATTAATGGATACTGTTTGTCACATAGCTATAGATATAGACTAGGCTAGTTTATGTGGGTATGAATATTAATCCGGAAACGTACTCAAATATTTTCCTTACATTAAATTTGTAAAAAAATATAACGATGATATTGCTTCGGCGAAACAATAAGTAGAATTCAAGTTCTAAAATGAATACTAGGATTGTTCGTTTCGCATCCTTGCATCTACGGTTTAATGCCGTGCCTATATATACTTTATATGGAGGCGGCAGTAAACCATAGACGCAAAGTAGCGAAACGAACAGACCTAATAAAGAAAATAGTAATTTGTCTCTGATGAAGGAACAGAGAATCTGAAAACTGTAGAAGCGAAAAATTGGAAACAGACAACAGAAGATAGAGTCAAATGGAGAAATTTAACAGAGCAGGCAAAAAATCATCAAGGGTTGTAAGCCAATAGAAAAAGAAGAAGAAGTTATTTGTCCCTGTTTTATCAATCAACTTAAAAATAATTTCAAAACCTAAGAACTTATTTATCTAAACCTAATTGTAAAAGAAACTGTATTTTGTGTGCAGAAGAGTGTGTAAATTTTTGAAAGATCGTACTTACTCAGATGATAGTAAAAGAGTGTACCGAAAGGTCGGATGCAAAAAAAGAATAAATTCTTTTTGTTTGAGATTTCGAGATTTCGAGTAATTATAAAAATTACCTACTTAGCTACTATTTGCATACTTACATACCCAGAAGAACGTCAAAGACTGTACCGAAATGTCGATTGTCTAACACTATACCACAAGTCGAGAAATTTTCCACATAAGAATTTATTATTTTTCTATTTTGAAAAATCTGATGTGGCCAGCACATTACCGTCAGTTCTATGTATTTTGTACAAGTTCCATACAGAAAGTTTCTTGGAAAAGCTTCTATAGTCCCAATAAAATTATAATACGAACATATCATGTAATTTGCACTTGACACTGACATCTGTCAACTAGAATTATCTGAATATATTAACAGTTTCTATAATTATAGCATAGCTGGCTGATTTATGGAAATTCTTTATATTTTTATTACCTTCCGTCACCTTTATTGTATTGTCTTTGGACAAAAATTCGGTGATGAGTTTTTGAAAATGAGCAAGATTTTAAATTAATTAAAAACTCATCACCGAATTTTTTAGGGCCTCTAGAATACGATTTTACTATTTTTACGATGGTGTCTGTATGTGGATGCGCGCGGGCGCGCGCGCGCGTGTGTGTATGTGTGTGTGTGTGTGTGTGTGTGTGTGTGTGTGTGTGTGACAAAAATTTTCCCTGCGATAACTCTAATACCACAATTTCAACAATTATAATTTTTTCGTATTTCTCTTCGTTACATCCATATGAAGAGCTGATTAGATTTTGGTTATAATTGGTCAACCAGAATTACCCACATTTGAAGATTTTAACAGTTTTTCTTGAAAAAACAATCTTAAATATCATTTTTTCACATTTAACGTTGTAATAAATATCAAAAAATATTTTATTCTCTATACGATTTGATTACATTTTATACGTCATATTAAATAGATATTTAGTTAAAAATTATAAAGAACGCAGCTAGGTATGGTATAACACTGGAAACAGCTAATATAAATAAAAAAAATTCTGATAGACATGTCAATGCTAAGTATGTTTGTGTTATAATTTTACTGCAAATATAGAATCAATTCTAAGAAACTTTCTGTATGTAATTTGTACAAAATACGAGATATAGAACTGAGGGAAGGTAATAATGCACTGGAAATAGAAAATCTTTCGCAAGAAACTGTCTGTATGGAATTTGTATAAAATACATAGAACTGACGGAAGGTAATGTGCTGGCCACATTAGATTTTTTAAGTAATGGTTTTGCATTTAAAATTTCTATATTAAAGTTTCACAGTTTTATAATATAATGTTTAGTTGCCCGTTATCCCGACGGTAGTGTTTCTGAATTGTATCTCATGCTTTGTAAAATTTAAATATAAAATTGTCGATGAATTGGACAGGTAAAATAGGGGAGAAATTAAAGAGTATTGAATTGCGAATTCCGCCGGTTGGAATGTAGCAAATTAGATGAATTTTCCAGCTGAAAAAGACAGTACCAGTTCGATGCAAATGAATTTTCGCTTGACAGCAGGCGATGACAAAGGCTTGGAGAGAGAAAATTGCATATATGCGCGCGGGCGTTACATCAGAATCATACGGGTGATCACGAAGAATATGAACGCGGTACAATGTATGCAAAATGTCTCGTAAATGGAAGTTAAAATATACCATATGCGGGATGCACTGGGAATACGGTAAAGAGATTTTCAATATTGTCTATGCAAATTTAATATGTGTGAGATGACGCTTAACATACTGACGATATATACCTGCTGGTCTCTGTGGAATATCAAGGACCGAGAATAAAACTGAATTGTTAGGTCGCGGGATTCACCAAAATGCGGAAATTATACATACATCAAATGGAATGGCTCAACTTTAGCTTATGAGCGCAAGTTTTCACCATTGGACTTATTTTATCGACGGACATTTACAAAATTTCCTAATCGCCAAACTGAACAAGATCTTTATCGTTACTGTTACTACTATAACAAAAAGTATTTCGCACAGTCGAAAACTTTATTAAAACGCGAGGAAAGAATGAAACACGATATTAAATTCTTAATGCTTCTATATAATTCGTCAACTTTCTCAATTATTTTACTGCGTGGCATATTTTTGCTCAACTAATTTGATAAGTTGAGGTGAACTGAGTTGATATGTATAAAAAAGAACAACGTTTCTCTTAAATTTATTACCGTACCTATATCGTGTATGACTTTTTTGTTCTCAATCACGAAGGCTCAACTTCCATAACACCTTTATAACTTGCAAATTGACATTTCCTCTCACAAAATTACCCATACTACTTAACTGAATGAGAAAGAGCATTTCGGTAAGGAATCCCCCCGTATACTCAGTACCATTCAGCTCAATTAATACAAAAAATACAAAAACAAGTTTATTTGAAGTGAATTAAGACGAAATGATATTTTGTATAAAAAGAATACAACTATAATATGTGACCAATGTATTCTCATAACATTATCAGAGTTTCCCTTGTCGCCAGGAAGAAAACATACATTAATGATTAATTTTCTTGCATTTACATTATTTAAACACAATTTAAAAATCTGATGTGGCCAGCACAGTATCTTCCGTCAGATATGTATTTTCCGTAACGAAAACATCATGTAGAAGATTATATATTTCCAGTACATTACCTTCTGTCAGTTCTATATATTTTTTACAAATTCCGTACAGAATGTTTCTTGTAATTCCAGTAAAATTATAACACAAACACTATGTCAATTGCACTTGACACTGACATCTGACAACCAGAATTTTCTTAATATGGTACCTGTTTTCATGGTTATAGCATAACTGACTGCTTTATGAAATTTAATTTCTTTTATAATTTTTTACTTTATATCCATTGAATATTAAGTAAAAATGCAATCAAATCGTATAGAGAATAAAATATTCTTTAACATTTATAAATAAACAAATATATCATCACGGCATATTACCCATTGCTGGGTGTGCCAATCTGCTTTGTACTCAGATATCGGTAATGATATATATGATATATGACATATTTGCTGGCGTGACGAGTGCACCACAAGGGTCAATTTTGTGCCATTTAAAATTCGAAATATTTGGCGTCGGTCGAGATCGAACCCGGTTCCCCAAATTCACGACCAAACACAAAAAAGTGATATTTAATACCGTTTTCGCAATAAAAACTGTTAAAATCTTCAAATTCAATTATAACCAAAATCTAACTTCTGCATGTGGATGAAAATTCAAGGAATACGCAAAAATTATAATTTTTGGACAGGTGGTTTTGGAGTTATGCGATCCGAAAGAAACGTCAAAACACACACACGCACACACGTACGCACGCACACGCATCCATACATACATACATACATCGCCGTGAAAATAGTAAAAACGTATTCTAAGAACTCTAAAACGTGGTTATTCATTAAAAACTCATAATCGATTTTTTTTACCAGACAATACATTGACGGAAAGTAAAAACTATGTCATGTCGTATCATTTGTAATATTCGAGAAACATTTAAGATTCGTCATTTAAGATATCGGAAACAGCCCTTAACTTTACTACCGGGTGAAACTTTGGTAATAGACATATCTTCATAAAATCTCTGGAACGGCGTATCGTTCGCATAACTCGGAGCAGGTTAGCTGGGGATTTTTTACGAGTTTCTTGTTCTTTTTATGTGGGTTACGTTCGTTATTTAAATGAACCGAGAGTAACGGTGCTGTCGTGGCTGAAACTTTGCTTTCAAGTAGCCGGGCCATCCTCTAGAATGAATAATTAACTTGCCTGGTGGAGGGTCACGACTCCACAGAATCGGACGCGAGTAGTTTTACTATCCAGACTTTACAACTCTAATTTTAAGTTTATTCAATCTCGCCAACTTCAACGACTTCAATCACACGTTTGCGGGGAGGTTACGGACTCAATGAAAGCAGCTTTAGTTTCACCTTGCAAATGAAACAGCTAAAGGTAGTTTACTTTGACATATTTTAGACCTGATAGTTAATATTTTCGTTAGCTATAATTAATAACAGAGCAAAGAATTTACCGTCAACAAAACCTACAGGGTAGAAATCCCCGCAAGGGATGCATTGAAACGAACAAATAGTCCTGTGGAAAAAGATGACAGTCATGTATACAGACGAGTCCAAAATATCCTGCCGGAGCAGGAATACATGGAGTTAAAGGACAGATTCTTCTGCCGCTTCCGCCATTTTTCAATCTAAAGTGATCTGATCTTTCTAATCCAAGTTTGTTGGAATAGATTGCACTGATCTGGATTACTTAGTCTTGGCGTATTTATACTGATCCGAATCCGAAAGAACACGCAATTTACTGATCCATGTAACATGGCTCTGATCCAACGCAGCGAAAGAATACGCCTATAGTGCCTGTCATTCTGTTTACATCTGTCATTCGCGTATAACATAATTCTCTATTCTAATTTGTTCGGTTGTTGTGTTTCCGGTGGAAAAAGATGACATAGTCATGTGTACAGATGGATCCAAAACACCAAATGGAACCGGAGCAGGAATACATGGAGCTAAAGGACTGAGGCACAATCAGTCGATTAAACTCGGTACTTATACGACAGTATCCCATACAGAATTGTACGCAATTTTAACGTACCCAAATTACTACTAGAGAACCACTAAAGCAACAGAAGAATCTTTATAGTAACAGACAGCCAAGCCGCACTAAAAGTACTAGAATTTTGTGAGAAAGAATCTAGACTTGTTCTAGAGTGCATCCACAGTTTAAACGCACTAGGAGCGAGGATCAAATTGAAATTAATATGGGTACCCGGGCATTCAGAGATCGAAAGAAACCAGGTAACAGATAGTCTGGCTAAGAAGGGAACAAATTTTCCTTTCACAGGACCAGAACCGGCTTTCGGCATCTCAGCGAAGACAGTTAAGCTGGAAATAAAAACATCGCTGAATCAATGGCATAAAAATCATTGGTTGGAGTCACCAGGACAGAGACACTCAAAGCTCTTCCTAAATGAACCAACCAAGAAAAGAACGAAACATTTACTCCTAATAAGCAAACAAGACGTTAGAATAATAACAGGACTCTTAACAGGACACTGTCTACTAAACAAACATCTGCACATGATGGGACTAACACAAAAACCAACATTCAGGGGGTGTGGCGAAGAGGAAGAAACCCTCAGCATCTTATATGTCACTGTGAAGCCTTTATGAGCATCAGATATAATATCCTAGGGGCAGAAAAGATGTAGCAGGATATGCTAAAAGATTTAGGTCTGAAGAAAACCCTGTAGTTTATTAAACAAACTGGACTCCTAGAATAGGAGTAATTCTGGAGGGTACAATAGAGAGGTCACAGTACAGGGATCCACATGAGACCATCTCTTGTAATATAATGTAAGGGGAAATTAATTTGGTTTACAATAACGAATTATTTATACTACTTATTACCACTGAAGATAGGGTTATCACGTTGTCACTTGCTGTTTCCATGATTAAAAAACTACGACGTATAGAAAACGGGAAACTAGATCTATATAAAATATAAATGTTAAAACTTAAGCTACGTTAATTGTTGTAGTAACAATCAGGTTAAATAAACTTTCCTTAAACCACAGTATAAATAAAAACAAAATAAATATATCAACACGGCATATTATCCATTGCTGGGTGTGCCAATCTGCTTTGTATGCAGATATCGGTAATGATGATGACATTTGTGCCGTGCGTGCGTTTACCAGGCGTCACCTTACGGGCAGTCATTGCTGGCGTGGAGAGTGCACCACAGTATGGCATAATTAAATCTTTTGTAACACATGTTACTCTAATATTGAAATATCTTCAAATTGAATAACTTATACATTTTAAATTTCCATTTTGGCGCTTCGTAAGGAATCTAAAATAATATATTATTCAGTAGAGAATAAAGTAGAGTACAAAGTGCATTACACAAAATGAAGCGAAGTATTTCCCCATCCCTCGTTCCATTCTCATTGGAAAGCAGAAAAGAAACCATCGGAATCTCATCGACTTCTTAATTGAATTCAGGCAAACGCGATTGAAAAGCTTTGTTTCTCGTGGCGAATAGTTGTGGAGGAACCACGGAGCAGACCGGAAGCCAGTTGTGGCCGGACGGACACGAAAAGTTCCGAATTACTCAAGGCGATCGCAAGGGTCAGTTACTGGACGGAAATAAAGCACCGAACGTTAGAGGAATTCCGATAGAATCAAGACAGAGAAGTATGATCTTATTTTACCCTTGCCCTTATAGATTCTAACAGCGAAAGAAAATGTAAAATTGTATGCGCTGCGTTTCTTTATTGGTAGAAGAATTTCACTACCTCTAAGAAGTAAATCAATGGGTCGATTTTGTTCACATCTGTAAATCATACAGATCTGTAAATTTGTAGATAATGAACAAAATCGCAACGAAAACTGCACTCGTATGTATAATTTTATATTAATCAACAAAAATAGATGCCGTTTTGTCAGGTTTTTACAGATTTACAGATCTGTAAGACTTACAGATGTGAACAGAATTGATCCACAATTTTCGTTTATAATAGGAAATATTTACATAATTAACCTAACCATGGAAACAGCAAGTGACAACCCTAACTTCAGTAATCTGAAGTTCACGTTCTTTTTTCCGAAATCACATTAAAGTACACGATATCACTCCGCGAAGTTAGCCAAATTAGTAGCTAAAGTAAAACTTTACAGACTCTTATGTCATAATTTACTTTACATACTCATCTGTTAAACTTGAATTAATCTAAATTTTATTTTAAAAAGATCTGATGTGGCCAACACCAAACCTCCCGCTATTTAATTTTTATTAATTTAAATATACATACTTACATATTTAGTTATTTCGGAAATTGTATTTTAAGATCCATTCCATATAACTAGGGTTCTATTTACTATTTTCTTTTTAAAATGTTACTATTATTAATTTGAAATGATTAGTTCTTTGATAGTGACATTTATCTGTCAGTTACATACATTTGAATAACTGCATTTTGTTTCTTTAAAGTGTAGGCTCTGGGATTTAAATTATAGATAATTTTATAAATTTATCCATAAAATATATAGAAAAAGCATTAATGCAAATCTGTAGAAAATTTAATAATCTTTAATTTTTATAATAACATTTTAATCTCGAAAAAATAACATTTAAAGGTATTTTTTGAAGAAAAACTACTTTGAGCTTCTAGTATAGTGCCATTTCCGATTATCCGATTTGTACCAAAATCTAATACAGAAAAAATTTGAAATACAAGATTTCAAAATTTTCTGAAAGATAGTATTTGAGTTAGAGTAGAGGATCCACACGCACATACATACACACACACAGACATCATCGTGAAATAAATTTGGATTCTAGGGACCTTAACACCTGGTCATTTACCAAAATCTCGATTCTCGATATGCGATTTTTAGCACGATCCCTATAGGTACCTCCCTTACCAAGGGTAGCGGAAGGTAAAAAAATAATGAATTGCCAATTATATTTAGTACACAAACGTTTTCCCAAAACAACTAAAGAACAATATGATATTTATGTCGTATTTGGATTGTTTCTGCCAAAAGCTCATCAATTCATGTGACTTTAACCCTTCATTAAAGACAAGGCACTGGCCCATTGGTACATTTCCGAATGCCGTTCTTTCGGCAAAATTTCCAAAAATGTTATTGCAAATTTCCATTACCATATCATTCGTTCACTATCACCTTCTTCGTGTGTGATGTAATTACTCGTTTGTCCCATGTTGTCACATTAGGCGATGTCTTTCTCAACGCAGGCGTTATATCGTTATTCGCGTGTAATTGGCCACCTAGAAGACACGCGAGCCGGCGACAAAGCGACGCAAGGAGACATGGACATGACATGTAACAACACTTCCCCCCAACTGTGTTGTCACGCAAAGTATAGCAAATGAGGGGAAGCTAAAAGAAGGTGCAACCGGAAATTAAAAGTGCTGGTAGGTTTTAATCAAAGGGTGAATTAATAGTAGCTATGTACGTTTTTATTGGTGGTTTGAAGGATTGAATTAATTAACAGGAGATAACAGATGATCAATTGTCAATATTCGAGGAAAATTTCATAATACCTTTCGAAACACTGTAACTTGTATCACATCAGTTATCGGAATTTTTTTGAATGGACGATACTGTGGTTAAGGAAAGTATATTACGGGGCCTATTCAGAACTCAATTTAGTTAAAATCGTACCCTTTCATAAATCTGGTTCTAATAAAGATATATCGAATTACAGGCCTGTGTCAAACTTCAGCAAGATATTTGAGTGTATAATTTATAAAACGATTTACTTCAATGTGCGAAGTCAGCTTTCTTTTTATCAGCATGGCTTTACTGAGAAGCGGTCTACGACTAGCAATCTCCTTTATTTTACTCAATACGTATGGAATGCCTTGGACAAAGGTAAGCAAGTAGATGCTGTCTACACTGATTTTGCCAAGGCATTTAATCGTATTGATCATAATATATTACTTACAAAATTAAATATGATTGGTTTGTCACCTGCTTTAATAGAACTTTTATCATCATATTTAACAGAGCGTCAACTAATAGTTTCTTATCTTGGCATTAACTCCTCTATGTTTGAAGCTTCTTCGGGCGTCCCACAAGGCTCGAACCTGGGCCTCCTTTTATTTCTCATATTTATAAATGTTTTGAGAGTGAAATATTGCTCTTTGCGGATGTTTTGAAGATATTTAAAACAATTTCAGAACCTTATGATTGTATATCACTTCAGGAGGACCTTTATAAATTGGAGCATTGGTGTAAACTAAATAAGCTGGAATTGAACATTAATAAATGTAAAACTCTTTCTTTTACTAGAAAGCATTCCAATATTTGCTTTGAGTATAAACTAAATAACTCTATATTAGGCCTAGGCCGTTGTGAGAAAATAAAAGATCTAGGTGTAATCTTTGATAAGAAACTAAACTTTAACAAACATATAGATTACTACAGTTTCTTCAGCTTATAAATCATTAGGATTTATTATAAGGAATACACGTCTTTTTACATCAGTTAGATCTATAACAGCACTGTACTATGCTTTTATTCGAAGTAAATTGGAGTATTATTCAATAATCTGGTCTCCTTTTTATAAGAAACATTGTAATGTAATAGAGGCAATACAGAAGAAATTTCTAAAATATTTACATTTCAAAACATTTAACATTTATCCGCCTTTCAATATGCCCTTTGATACGTTAATTGATTTATTTAAATTCTAAAAACTTTAGTGTCGCAGACAAAACTGGCAAATTATTTTTCTTCATAAATTAATTCATAATACAATAGATAGCCCTAATATTCTACAATTTATTAATTTTAAAGTACCAACCTTTTCTACCAGAAATCAAACTTCATTCATTCCTTTTCAATCCCGCACTAACATATTGCTAAATTCCCCTATTAACGCAATGATTTCTAGTTATACAATTATTCAGGACCATTGTGATATTTTTAATTGTAATTTTAAATATTTGCAAGCCTCATTACAGTTGTAATATGTTCATGTTTATTTTTCTTATGTAATTGCAATGCAGTATTTATTGTCTATAAATACTAATATGTATGCTCACTGTAATTTTTATTATATTTCATGAGTATTTTTTTGTTCTCTAGTCCATAATTTGGGTTCGCCTGTTGGACAGAGTATTCAATAAATAAATAAATAAATAAATAAAGATTGCTAATAATACCGACGTAGGTTCTGAATTGACAAATTCATAAAGATTGTTACAAATGTCTTTATGATAACAATCTTTATGTGCATAGCAACCTTTATGACTGTATATCTCTGAACAGGCCACTAAGAGTGATTAGCGAGCAATTAAATAGCAGTGTTTTATTTCTGTCAATCGTTTATAGATTATTTTGGAGAAAAAATACTTCAAGTAAAATATACGTACTGACAATTAGCTGTTATTTGAAGTGTTTTTCTCTAAATTAATTCATAAAAGATTGTCAGATAAAAAATTGCTAGTCAAGTGCTCGCTAATCACTCCTAATCAGTTGTTAATACCACCAGCCTATATTTTTAAATAACTATTTATAAAACAAAATATTTTTTTTAACTTTATCTACATTGAAAGTCTTAATTAATATTAGATAAGGCCTAATTTATTTTTTAAATTATTCTATGATATTGTAGATAATAAGTTCTTTTTTTGTCAAACACTGGAGTTTGGAGAGACACTTATTGATCTGTTTCAAAACTTAAGCCTGTGAATTTATCTGGTATAATATCGTAAATTCAGATAAATATTTAGTTTACTTTCGGATGGATTTCGGTTTAAAAAAAGCGATAGTAGTAGGCTTAAAAGTAATACAATTTGGATTAGTCTAGACGTTTGATGTAAATATTAAAGCGTTATTAAAATACTAAGAACATTTTAAAAACCAATAATTTTTTTAGTCTTTGATAGTTCTAATCGTACACTTTTATTATAAATGACTAATGTACTAATATCTTACTATGCTAGAAGGCCACATTGATTTTTTTGTTGTTGATTACAGTCATATGTTTGCCAAAAAATATTGCCCTTGTATCCAGTTATTTAGTATTAATGTTTAGTTAGCCATAAAGAACATTTCTTGAACAAAAAATCTTCCATGTCAATATAAGTTGAATATATGGACCGTAATAGATACAATTCTTCGAGAAGATAGCAGTATTTATAAATATTTTATAGCCAGTAAAAGCTTTTAGGGTCGTACTTCAGCGTTTCGTTGCTTTTATATTGCTGCTAAAATATTCTAGAATTATAACTTACTATACTTAAAAACTTCCCGTTTTAAAAAGACGGGGAAATTATTCATAATTAAAATGAGCATATTTTTAATGAACTAAAGATCATAGGTTCGGGCCTACTCATTTTTATCAACAACACAAGGTGCATTCACAAATGATTTATGGTTTTTGTTTAGGCTTAAGTAAGTCATTCATAAATGTAAGTTTAAATTACTTGAAAATTTGTTTTGATATGTACAGACATCTATGTAAATGCTTAAAAAACAAAATTAAATTATCGGTAGAGCAGTACTCAACAAGACACCTGTGCGCCGTGAAACTATCATTCACTTGGCATTATTGGTTATATTTCAACAATTAACTTATGACAGTCTTTATGTTCCAACGCATTTGTGTAAAAAGTCGAATCCACCATCCACTAAATAAAGATGGGTGTATATATCTATATTATTTCAGACTCGTTCTCATTGGTGAAGTGACGTCAAACTAAATCATAAACCTAAAGTTTGGACCTTGCAATGTTTAGCTTTATGATTTGGATTTAGAGACCCTACATTCTGAAGTGTGAATGGAGTCATTACATAATATGGGGCCAAAGTCTTTAAATAAACCATAAATCTAAACACAAATTTTCATTTGTGAATGCACCTTTAAGAAGCTACTTATAAATTTTATACAAGGATTATCTAGTTTGTTGAATTATTTACTGCTACCTTGCAGCTACATTATTTGTCTGTTTACTTATCGTGTTTGTTTCAAGCTGAAAAGTTTTATTGGTTGGAAATAAAAAAGTGGTTTTATGCTGAATATTATTTTATTAAAAATAGTTGCATATGGCCAGTCTCAATATTTACAATTTAGAGGAGAAATATTCCTTGGAACCAACATGAATAGCGAGTACACCATCACGGTCACCCTGTCCAAGTTCAATGTAACCGGTGCCATCTCCTTGAACAACAACCCTCTTGCCGGTACATCCCCTAGCAGTAGAACTTCCAGAGATAATGTCACAGTAATTACCAGCTGGCAGTCCAGTCTTCAGGTTCTGCTTGATGTCTCCCCCTTGGGTGAAAGCAACAAATCCTTTGTTTCCTCTGCTGAACGCGATCTGTTGGCCTCCATTGGTCCACCAGTTGTCCAACCCTGTTCCCTTAGTAACTGTTCTGAACTTAACCATGTTGAAGATCTGTCTCCATCTGTGTTCGCACACCCAGCCGTTTGTGCATGTGCCTTCCGATGTGAAGCCAGGTGAGACAATGTTTTGCTGGCCGTCGGACGGTGGACCAAAGTCAGTATTTTCAAAGAAAAAGCTAGACATGATGCGAACGTTGTCATTACCATAGGGATGGGCCAACAGGAAAGCGACTGCCATTTTGTACTGCTTGTCTTGTTTGTATGTTAAGATGTCGGCTCCACCTGCACCGTGGCCTCTCTGGTTGTCGTGGTTGTCGACAAAGATGAAGGTGCTTTCGCTTGGCAAAAAGCCCCATTCAGTCCCCCCTAAAGAAAAAAAATAAATAAAAATTTGTTTCTCGGTAATAAATAAAATAAAATTGCTTACAGTTTTTGACATATTGGAGCTGATTCTTTCCCCTGAATAGACTTCCGATGTTAGCAGAGTGTTTGAATTCAGTCACACAGCCAAAACCTTTGTATTCATTCTTAGAAACAGCTTCACCTCCTAAGTCAATAACTTCTTGATAGATGTAGGGTTTTGCACCAGCAGGGAAACCGTGATCTGTGTTCAAATTTTTCAATCTTCCGTAAATAGCCTGCAGATCGCCTGGCCACATGTGTTTAGCAGCATCCACTCGGAATCCAGCAACTCCCAAATCAATCAAATGGTTAAGGAATTCAACAACTTTACCACGAACATATTCAGAGCCTTGTTTTAAATCTTTAAGACCTGAAAGTTTACAATTTCTGATTTCGTTAGCATTTTGGTAGCTATTGATATCACACGCTGGATTGAAGTCATTGGGTCCATAAGGAACACCTGGATATTGAAGTTCGTCAGCTTTAGCTGAACTACCACCAGTTCCTTGATAATTTCCACCTCCAGTCATATGGTTGAAGACAACATCGACAAAAATTCTGACTCCTACTTTGTTACATCTGGCAACCATGTCTGCAAACTGTTGCTCATTTCCGGACCTGGTGACTAATTTGTAGCTTACGGGCTGGTATCTTTCCCACCATGGACGTTGGCCATTATTTTGGATTGCTGCGTTTTCGTTGGCTGGTGATGTTTGAACTCCGCCGAAACCGTTAGGAGCCAGGAAGGTTTCACATTCTTTGGCGATGTCTTGCCATTTCCACTCGAAGAGATGCACGATGGCGGATCTATCGGCCCAGAAATGGGGGTCGTGCTGGGCAGAAGCCACAACGACCAGAGATGCTAACAGAAGGAGCTTCATGTTGACGAATGATGTTGCGATTGAATGATAGAGTATATATAGTAAGATTGGCAGCTTTTTATTACGGATAATCCGAGCGATAATATATAATAATTAAAATACACAGCACATGTGAGTGATATATGTCATGAATTAAGATAATAAAACAAAAAATTGGAAACTGATTTATCTGCAACAATTAATATACACTTATTTTTCGCTATTATCTTATTTTGAAGTAGTATTTAATCAAAAAGGAATAATCCTTTTTCACTGGAAAAGGTCAATAATAAATTTATAATTTAATTGACAAGATTAGATTAATTTAAATATGGAAATAATCGAAATCATTCATCATCCTAGTGAACCATAATAGATATTTATGTATAAAGGCCATAATTAAAAGATTAAAGCAAGGGGAAATGTTTAAAGCTCGACGCGTAGCGGAGGACTTTTTATTTCCCGAATGCTATCTTAATTATGCCCATGGTACATACAGCGTTTTATTTTATTTTGGTTCTTGAAATTTAAAGATTAGGTACCTAAACCTTTGATGTCGTAGTGCCGTCGTTGTGAATTTTAAGAATGCTGCGGGTTCTATGCAGATTGTTTGTTTACAAGAAATATAATTTAAAGTGAAATGCAAATTAAAGATATCGTTTATTCAAAAGTAATATTGGATGAATTTGAAGCTACACACGGCAAGTTGTTTTCACAGAAGTAGAAAGACATATACGAGAAAAATTTTGCGAGTGGCGGTTTTCAAAAAATGAATTTATTATATTTTCTGATATTTATTCGCGACCTGGGAAACTGGGTTCGATCCCGACCGACGCCAAATATTTCGGATTTTAAATGGCACAGAATTGACCCCTGTGGAGCACTCTCCACCCCAGAAATGAGTGCCTGTAAGGTGACGCCTGGTAAGAGCCCGCACAGTGTAAGTATTTCATCATTACCGATATCTGTGTACAAAGCAGATTGGCACACCCAGCAATGGGTAACAACCCGTGATATATTTATTTATTTATTTCTGATATTTATGTATAAAGCACAATTTGATTTATATGTACCTATAGCTGTTGCTTTTCAACTTTATACGCTCTCGGGCGATAAAAGCCAAATTGCGCCTACTTATGAGGGCGATTAAATAAGTGTATGATTAAAAAAAATACTTATTTAAAAATAATATATGTACAAAGTTAATCATTGACATGTCAAGGGTTTTTGAGAAATGGCATGAATATTTCTTTTATCTTATTAGTTATTACTATAATCTGACTGCTCAGTGGTTAGATTTTGTAGATGCATTGGTAAAGTAAGTTTTAGAATGCGCTTTTAAAAATATATGTCAAACAATTACTGGTGAATATCTTTGTAGTTCCTGACCGACAAAATGTATAAGATTTCAAACGACTTATTCTTCAAGGCGTGTGTTTCGCAGTAGATGTTTTTGTAGTAGTGTAAAAACTTTGATTATCTACAACGAACTAACCTTGTACTTAAAATATAAAAGAATACGGTTTTGTTGAACTTTTTTTTATTTGTTATCCGTAAATACCTAAGTACAACCAGTTACAATATTTACAATTTAGAGGAGAAATACTCCTTAGCACCAACATGAATAGCAAGTACACCATCAGGGTCACCCTGTCCAAGTTCAATATATCCAGTACCATCTGCTTCAACAACAACCCTCTTGCCGGTACATCCCCTAGCAGTAGAACTTCCAGAGATAATGTCACAGTAATTACCAGCTGGCAGTCCAGTCTTCAGGTTCTGTTTGATGTCTCCCCCTTGGGTGAAAGCAACAAATCCTTTGTTTCCTCTGCTGAACGCGATCTGTTGGCCTCCATTGGTCCACCAGTTGTCCAATCCTGTACCTTTAGTGGCTGTTCTGAACCCAATCATGTTGGAGATCTGTCTCCACATGTGTGTTCGCACACCCAGCCGTTTGTGCATGTGCCTTCCGCGTTGGAACCAGGAGAGATAATGTTTTGCTGGCCGTCGGACGGTGGACCAGAGTCAGTATTGTCAAATGAAAAGCTAGACATGATGCGAACGTTGTCGTTACCATAGGGATGGGACAACAGGAAAGCGACTGCCGATTTGTACTGCTTGGCTTGTTTGTGTGTTAAGATATCGGCTCCACCTGCACCGTGGCCTCTCTGGTTGTCATGGTTGTCGACAAAGATGAAGGTGTTTTCGCTTGGCAAAAAGCCCCATCCAGTCCCCCCTAAGAAGAAAAATAAATAAAAATTTGTTTCTCGGTAATAAATAAAATAAAATTGCTCACAGTTTTTGACATTTTGGAGCTGATTCTTTCCCCCGAAGAGTCTTCCGATTTCAGCAGAGTGGTTGAATTCAGTCACACAGCCAAAATCTGTGTACTCATTTTTAGAAACAGCTTCACCTCCTAAGTCAATAACTTCTTGATAGATGTAGGGTATTGAACCAGCAGGGAAACCCTGGTCATAGTTCAAATTTCTCAATCTTCTGTAAATAACGTCCAGATCGCCTGGCCACATGTGTTTAGCAGCATCTACTCGGAATCCAGCAACTCCCAAATCAATCAAATGGTTAAGGTATTCAATAATTTTGCCACGAACATATTCAGAGCCTTGATTCAAGTCATTAAGAACTGAGAGTTTACAATTTCTGACCTCGGTGGCATTTTGGTAGTTATTGATAATGCAAGGTGGTGAATTGAAGTCATTTGGTCCATAAGGAACAGCTGGATATTGAAGTTGGCCAGGATAAGCTATACTACCACCAGTTCCATTTAGGACATTCGCACCTCCAGCCATATGGTTGAAGACAACATCAACATATACTCTTACACCTACTTTATTACATCTGGCAACCATGTCTGCGAATTCTTGTTCATTACCTGACCTGGTGACCAACTTGTAGCTTATTGGCTGATATCTTTCCCACCATGGACGTCCGAAGTCTTTCTTGATGGCTGGTGATGTTTGAACTCCGCCGAAACCGTTAGGGGCTAGAAAGTTTTCACATTCTTGAGCGATGTCTTTCCATTTCTATTCGAAGAGGTGAACGATGGCGGATCTATTAGCCCAGAAATGGGGGTCGTGCTGGGCAGTAGCCACAACGACCAGAGATGCCAACAGAAGGAGCTTCATGTTGGCGAATGATGTTGGAATTGTATGATGGTGTACTTACAGTAGGTTTGGCTGCTAATTTTAACGAAAATTCTAAAATAGCAGTGCAAATATTTACAACACGCGAAGGAAGTAGAAAAATGGATAAGATAAAAAACATAAAAATTGGAAATTGAATTAAATGCTGCATTTAATATACTGTTATTTATTAATGTTACTTTACTATGAAGTAGTGCATATCTTAAAATAAATACTTAATACTAATTAATACAAAAAAAAAATCTCAAAAATAATCGGTCTTTTTACAAAGGAACAGGTCATGATAACAAATTTATAAATTGATTATCAATATTAGATCAATTAAACTATGAATATAAACAAAAACATGTATGTATCAGTCTAGTTAAACATGATATTTATAACAAATCATATTATATGCAGGATGTAAATCTTTAACATGTTACAGAGTCAAGTGCACTTGAGAAATGGCATGTTTAATAAATGAATTTGGTTTTATCTTGTTTATTATAATCTTAGCATTAATTGTGACATTAAAGTGTTAAACAAACTAAAAATACCACATTTTTAATAGATTAATATAGGAGTTAGTAGCTTCCACAAACCCAAAAATATTTTTTAGGTATTATACATATAAAAATATAAACAAAAAATATGTTGTGGCCAACAAAATACCTCCCGCCATTTATAGCCCGAGTCACAAAAAAGATTAAGTTAATCCTTATTTTTGAATTAGCGAATTTTACTCTAATTTTGACAGTTTATTTTTTAAAATATAGTCTAATCTAATCCAAGTAACTACCTTTTTAAAACTCCTCAACATAACTAAATCCCAATGTTGTTAAAAATTAACCTACGTATTTTGTACAAATTTCATTTAGATAGTTCCTTGCATACAGAAAATTTCTAGCAAAAGTTCCTACATTTCCAGTAAAATTATAATACAAACAAACTATGTCAATATCACTTGACACTGATATCTGTCACAGAATTTTCTGAATATAGTAGCTGTTTCCATAGCTATGGCTACTTTATAATTTTTTAACTCTATATCCTTTTAATATGGAGTATAAAATGCAGTCAAATGTGAAAAAATGATGTTTAAGATAGTGTTTTCAAGAAAAACTGTTGAAAAATTCAAATGAGGCTACTTCCGGTTGACCAATTGTAACCAAAATCTAATTAGCTCTTCATACGGATGTAACGAAGAATATTACAATAGAATTTTAATTATTTAATTTTTTATATTAGAGTTAACGCAGAGGAAATTTTTGTTACACACACATACACACACACGCACACACACATACCTGCAGACATCATCGTAAAAATAGTAAAATCGTATTCTAGGGGCCCTAAAACGCGCTTATTGATTGAAAACTCATCATCGATTTTTTTGACAAAAGACAATACCTTTCTAACCTAAAGGTGACGGAAGGTAAAAATAGTGATATGCAGTACCATTTTAACAGCACTGCATTTGATATTTGAATCTTAATGAAGGCACATAAGCGCCATGGACATTAACGTGTTAAAGTGTATAATATTTTGTAGTGTGAAATTACTGGATCAAACATTGTCTTTTGCTTGTCTCGACTGTACTCCCCTTGAGGTTGATTTAATTTTGTCCTCACTTGTTATCATCTGGAGTAGCGTGGGTCCATTCTGTTATTATTTTGCCTAATGTATGTATGACATTTATTAACATAGGAAAACAATATTTTCTTATCTATTACGGTGAGACATTTAAAGATTATTTTTTTATTAAATTGAGCAATAAATTTATTTCAGCTCTGTAATTTCGTTGAATGTTAAAATAAAATTGTAGGGTAAAATAGAAAAATTCATAAAACGGTATTAACACCCAGTTACTCTGTTATTCGATTTTCTACAAGCATTGGCAGTGCAAGTTTTAAAGCATAGAATAACTAAATGCATCCTAAACTATATTTATAATGGACATGCACACTTGTAAATGAAAAAACTAAATAAGAAACGTTCACAATCTCAACTCGTAGTATTTTATTCTTTATGGCTTGTGTTTCGTAGTAGACTATGTTGTAGTATTGTCAAAACGTAAAATCTAAAATACTGCAACAAACAAACTTAGTGGTTGGGTTAAAAAAAATGAAAAAGGGTTTTGCTGATTATTTTTTTTATTAATTTCTTATATAACATTTCATATATACGACCAGTTACAATGTTTACAATTTAGAGGAGAAATATTCCTTGGAACCAACATGAATAGCAAGTACACCATCAGGGTCACCCTGTCCAAGTTCAATGTAACCAGTACCATCTGCCTGAACAACAACCCTCTTGCCGGTGCATCCCCTAGCAGTAGAACTTCCAGAGATAATGTCACAGTAATTACCAGCTGGCAGTCCAGTCTTCAGGTTCTGTTTGATGTCTCCCCCTTGGGTGAAAGCAACAAATCCTTTGTTTCCTCTGCTGAACGCGATCTGTTGGCCTCCATTGGTCCACCAGTTGTCCAACCCTGTTCCCTTAGTAACTGTTCTGAACTTAACCATGTTGGTGATCTGTCTCCATCTGTGTTCGCACACCCAGCCGTTTGTGCATGTGCCTGCCGCGTTGAAGCCAGGGGAGATAATGTTTTGCTGACCGTCGGACGGTGGACCATAGTCGGCATTGTCAAAGAAAAAGCTAGACATGATGCGAACGTTGTCGTTACCATAGGGATGGGCCAACAGGAAAGCGACTGCCATTTTGTACTGCTTGTCTTGTTTGTATGTTAAGATGTCGCCTCCACCTGCACCGTGGCCTCGCTGGTTGTCGTGGTTGTCGACAAAGATGAAGGTGCTTTCGCTTGGCAAAAAGCCCCATTCAGTCCCCCCTAAAGAAGAAAAATAAATAAAAATTTGTTTCTCGGTAATAAATAAAATAAAGTTGCTTACAGTTTTTGACATATTGAAGCTGATTCTTTCCCCTGAAGAGACTTCCGATGTTAGCAGAGTGTTTGAATTCAGTCACACAGCCAAAACCTTTATATTCATTCTTAGAAACAGCTTCACCTCCTAAGTCAATAACTTCTTGGTAGATGTAGGGTTTTGCACCAGCAGGGAAACCGTGATCTGTGTTCAAATTTTTCAATCTTCCGTAAATAGCCTGCAGATCGCCTGGCCACATGTGTTTAGCAGCATCCACTCGGAATCCAGCAACTCCCAAATCAATCAAATGGTTAAGGAATTCAACGATCTTACCACGAACGTATTCAGAGCTTTGTTTTAAGTCTTTAAGACCTGAAAGTTTACAATTTCTGATTTCGTTAGCATTTTGGTAGCTATTGATATCACACGCTGGATTGAAGTCATTAGGTCCATAAGGAACAGCTGGATATTGAAGTTGGCCACTGTTAGCGGTACTACCACCAGTTCCTTGTAAAGGACTCCAATCCCCAGTCATATGGTTGAAAACAACATCAACATAAACTCTTACTCCTACTTTGTTACATCTGGCAACCATGTCTGCGAACTGTTGCTCATTACCGGACCTGGTGACTAACTTGTAGCTTATGGGCTGGTATCTTTCCCACCATGCACGTCCAAAGTCTCTTTGGATGGCTGCGTTTTCGTTGGCTGGCGATGTTTGAACTCCGCCGAAACCGTTAGGAGCCAGGAAGGTTTCACATTCTTTGGCGATATCTGGCCATTTCCACTCGAAGAGGTGCACGATGACGGATCTATCGGCCCAGAAATGGGGGTCGTGCTGGGCAGAAGCCACAACGACCAGAGATGCTAACAGAAGGAGCTTCATGTTGGCGAATGATGTTGGGATTGAATGATAGAGTATATATAGTAAGATTGGCAGCTTTTTATTACGGATTATCCGAGCGATAATATATAATAATTAAAATACACAGCACATGTGAGTGATATATGCCATGAATTAAGATAATAAAACAAAAAATTGGAAACTGATTTATCTGCAACAATTAATATACACTTATTTTTCGCTATTATCTTATTTTGAAGTAGTATTTAATCAAAAAAGAATAATCCTTTTTCACTGGAAAAGGTCAATAATAAATTTATAATTTAATTGACAAGATTAGATTAATTTAAATATGGAAATAATCGAAATCATTCATCACCCTAGTGAACCATAATAGTTATTTATGTATAAAGGCCATAATTAAAAGATTAAAGCAAGGGGAAATGTTTAAAGCTCGACGCGTAGCGGAGGACTTTTTATTTCCCGAATGTTATCTTAATTATGCCCATGGTACATACAACGTTTTATTTTATTTTGGTTATTGAAATTTAAAGATTAGGTACCTAAACCTTTGATGTCGTAGTGCCGTCGTTGTGAATTTTAAGAATGCTGCGGGTTCTATGCAGATTGTTTGTTTACAAGAAATATAATTTAAAGTGAAATGCAAATTAAAGATATCGTTTATTCAAAAGTAATATTGGATGAATTTGAAGCTACACACGGCAAGTTGTTTTCACAGAAGTCGAAAGACATATACGAGAAAAATTTTGCGAGTGGCGGTTTTCAAAAAATGAATTTATTATATTTTCTGATATTTATTTGCGACCTGGGAAACTGGGTTCGATCCCGACCGACGCCAAATATTTCGGATTTTAAATGGCACAAAATTGACCCCTGTTTAGCACTCTCCACCCCAGAAATGAGTGCCTGTAAGGTGACGCCTGGTAAGAGCCCGCACGGTGTAAGTATTTCATCATTACCGATATCTATGTACAAAGCAGATTGGCACACCCAGCAATGGGTAACAACCCGTGATGATATATTTATTTATTTCTGATATTTATGTATAAAGCACAATTTGATTTATATGTACCTATAGCTGTTGCTTATCAACTTTATACGCTCTCGGGCGATAAAAGCCAAATTGCGCCTACTTATGAGGGCGATTAAATAAGTGTATGATTAAAAAAAATACTTATTTAAAAATAATATTATATGTACAAAGTAAATCGATGACATGTCAAGGGTTTTTGAGAAATGGCATGAATATTTCTTTTATCTTATTAGTTATTACAATAATCTGACTGTGCTCAGCGGTTAGATTTTGTAGAGGCATTGGTACATTTACTCCTGAACATATTTATAGTTCCTGACCGACATTTATAATGGACATGCATAATTGTGAACGAAAAAACTAAATATAAAATGTATAAGATTTCAAACGACTTATTCTTCAAGGCGTGTGTTTCGCAATAGATGTTTTTGTAGTAGTGTAAAAACTTCGATTATCTGCAACGAACTAACATTGTACTTAAAATATAAAAGAATACGGTTTGGTTAAAAAAAAAATTATTTGCTATCCGTAAATACCTAAGTACAACCAGTTACAATATTTACAATTTAGAGGAGAAATACTCCTTAGCACCAACATGAATAGCAAGTACACCACCAGGGTCACCCTGTCCAAGTTCAATGTACCCAGTACCATCTCCTTGAACAACAACCTTCTTGCCGGTACATCCCCTAGCAGTAGAACTTCCAGAGATAATGTCACAGTAACTACCAGCTGGCAGTCCAGTCTTCAGGTTCTGTTTGATGTCTCCCCCTTGGGTGAAAGCAACAAATCCTTTGTTTCCTCTGCTGAACGCGATCTGTTGGCCTCCATTGGTCCACCAGTTGTCCAACCCCGTTCCTTTAGTGGCTGTTCTGAACCCAACCATGTTGGAGATTTGTCTCCACCTGTGTTCGCACACCCAGCCGTTTGTGCATGTGCCTCCCGCGTTGAAGTCAGGGGAGATAATGTTTTGCTGGCCGTCGGACGGTGGACCATAGTCGGTATTGTCAAAGGAAAAGCTAGACATAATGCGAACGTTGTCGTTACCATAGGGATGGGCCAACAGGAAAGCGATTGCCATTTTGTACTGCTTGTCTTGTTTGTATGTTAAGATGTCGGCTCCACCTGCACCGTGGCCTCTCTGGTTGTCGTGGTTGTCGACAAAGATGAAGGTGCTTTCGCTTGGCAAAAAGCCTCATCCAGTCCCCCCTAAAGAAGAACAATAAATAAAAATTAGTTTTTCGGTAAAAAATGATATATAAAACTACTCACAGTTTTTGACATATTGGAGCTGATACTTTCCACTGAAGAGTCTTCCGATTTCAGCAGAATGTTTGAATTCAGTCACACAGCCAAGATCTGTGTATTCATTCTTAGAAACAGCTTCACTTCCTAAATCAATAACTTCTTGGTAGATGTAGGGTTTTGCACCAGCAGGGAAACCGTGGTCATAGTTCAAATTTTTCAATCTTCCGTAAATAACCTTTAGATCGCCTGGCCACATGTGTTTAGCAGCATCTACTCGGAATCCAGCAACTCCCAAGTCAATCAAATGGTTAAGGAATCGAACGATCTTACCGCGAACATATTCTGAGTCTTGATTCAAGTCATTAAGACCTGGGAGTTTACAGATGAAGTCATTTGGTCCATAAGGAACAGCTGGATATTGAAGTTGGTGAGGATAAGCTATACTACCACCAGTTCCTTGTGCAGGACTCCAATCTCCAGTCATATGGTTGATAATAACATCAACACAAACTCTTACACCTACTTTATTACATCTGGCAACCATGTCTGCGAATTTTTGTTCATTACCTGACCTGGTAAATAACTTGTAGCTTATTGGCTGATATCTTTCCCACCATGGACGTTCGGAGTCTGTCTTGATGACTGCATTTTCGTTGGCTGGTGATGTTTGAACTCCGCCGAAACCGTTAGGAGCTAGAAAGTTTTCACATTCTTGAGCGATGTCTTTCCATTTCCATTCGAAGAGGTGAACGATGGCGGATCTATTAGCCCAGAAATGGGGGTCGTGCTGGGCAGTAGCCACAACGACCAGAGATGCTAACAGAAGGAGCTTCATGTTGGCGAATGATGTTGGAATTGTATGATGGTGTACTTATAGTAGGTTTGGCTGCTAATTTTAACGAAAATTCTAAAATAGCAGTACAAATATTTACAACACGCGAAGGAAGTAGATAAATGGATAAGATAAAAAACATAAAAATTGGAAATTGAATTAAATTCTGCATTTAATATATTGTTATTTATGAATGTTACTTTAATATGAAGTATTGCATATCTTAAAATAAATACTTGATACTAATTATTACAAAAAAAAAACTCAAAAATAAATAATCTTTTTACAAAGGAGCAGGTCATGATAACAAATTTATAAATTGATTATCAAGATTAGATCAATTAAACTATGAATATAAACAAAAACAAGTATGTATCAGTCTAGTGAAACATGATATTTATAACAAATCATATTGTATGCAGGTTGTAAATCGTTGACATGTTACAGAGTCAAGAGCACTTGAGAAATGGCATGTTTAATAAATGATTTTAGTTTTATCTTGTTTATTATAATCTTAGCATTAATTGTGACAATAAAGTGTTAAACAAACTAAAAATACCACATTTTTAATAGATTAATATAGGAGTTAGTAGCTTCCACAAACCCAAAAATATTTTTTAGGTATTATACATATAAAAATATAAACAAAAAATATGTTGTGGCCAACAAACTACCTCCCGCCATTTACAGCCCGAGTCACAAAAAAGATTAAGTTAATCCTTATTTTTGAATTAGCGAATTTTACTCTAATTTTGACAGTTTATTTTTTAAAATATAGTCTAATCTAATCCAAGTAACTACCTTTTTAAAACTCCTCAACATAACTAAATCCCAATGTTGTTAAAAATTAACCTTATGCACAAACACGAACGCAGGACCACCAGAATAAAATTTCTGCGCTTTAGCAAGGTGTCGGTATCATAAAAAAAATCTGATCTGACCAGCACATTACCTTCCGTCAGTTCTTCGCAAGATCCTACGTATTTTGTACAAATTTCATTTAGATAGTTCCTTGCATACAGAAAATTTCTAGCAAAAGATCCTACATTTCCATTAAAATTATAATATAAACAAACTATGTCAATATCACTTGACACTGATATCTTTCACTCAGAATTTTATTAATATAGTAGCTGTTTCCATAGCTATGGCTACTTTATAATTTTTTAACTCTATATCCTTTTAATATGGAGTATAAAATGCAGTCAAATGTGAAAAAATTATGTTTAACATAGTGTTTTCAAGAAAAACTGTTGAAAAATTCAAATGAGGCTACTTCCGGTTGACCAATTGTAACCAAAATCTAATTAGCTCTTCATACGGATGTAACGAAAAAGATTACAACAGAATTTTAATTATTTAATTTGTTGTATTAGAGTTAACGCAGACGAAATACCTACAGACGTCATCGTATAAATAGTAAAATCGTATTCTAGGGGCCCTAAAACGTGCTTATTGATTGAAAAAAAAGACAATACCTTTCTTACCTAAAGGTGACGGAAGGTAAAAATAGTGATATGCAGTACCATTTTAACAGCACAGAATTTGATATTTGAATCATAATGAAGGCACATATGCGTAATGGACATTATCGTGTTTTGTACTGTGAAATTACTGGATCAAACATTGTCTTTTGCTTGTGTCCACTGTAGTCCCCTTGAGGTTGCTTTTAACTTCGTTCTCACTTATTGTCATCGGGAGTAGCGTGGGTTCATTCTGTTATTATTTTGCCTAATGTATGTATGACATTTATTAACGTAGGAAAACAATATTTTCTTATCTATTACGGTGAAACATTTAAAGATTATTTTTTAAATAAATTGATCAATAAATTTATTTCCGCTCTGTAATTTCGTTGAATGTTAAATTAAATTGTAGGGTAAAATAGAATGACGACAAAATTCATAAAACGGTATTACCCAGTTACTCAGCTATTGGATTTTCTACAATCATTGGCAGTGCAAGTTTTAAAGCATAGGATAACTAAATGCATCCTAAACTATATTTATAATGGACAAGTAAAGCTACGTTTCCAGCTCTTAACATAGTCAGTGTTTTTGTTATTTGTCATAACCTTGAAAGTTTGTCCTACGTATAATGGCTTGAGCGTTTCCATCTACTGTTTTAGTTTTTAGTCTTTGTCATAGCGCATAAACACAAAGTTTGCAGACTTCATACTTTCGTGATAGTCTTTGTCGCTGTTCTGTTGGAGAGAGATAAGTGATGTGGCGCTATCTCTTTTTATGTTGCGCAGTAGTTCTTCGCGTTGTATGTTATCGGTCATTATTTTGGTGGTTATGTTATTATTTTTGTGTTGAGAGAATATAAATATGGACTACGGAAAGAAAAAGATCATTGTGATAAAAAGAAGAATTGCTGGAATAGTAGCACTATTGTTAAGCAAACGACGTCGTTGGAATATTAGAAATATTGTGGCTCGTTCACCATATTAATTTCGTGCTTTATTTCAAATGTTATTTTGGAATTATACAAAATAATTACATTATTATTTAATTTGAGTAATGGTTACTACTCATCATTAATATCATTAATAACTATATAATTTTTGAAGCATTGTAAAGAGTTTTATAAATGTGTCCCCTATTTGAGTGAACAAACATTATATGTACAAAAACTTAAGACTGCGCTTACGTTAACAGCTGGAAATGGCCAATATCTTCTGACAAAAACATAAGACAAAATACAAAAACAAAGACTAAAACAGTGACTATGTTAAGAGCTGGAAACGTAGCTTAAATGAAAAAACTAAATAAGAAACGTTCACAATCTCAACTCGTAGTGTTTTATTCTTTATGGCTTGTGTTTCGTAGTAGACTATGTTGTAGTATTGTCAAAACGTAAAATCTAAAATACTGCAACAAACAAACTTAGTGGTTGGGTTAAAAAAAATGAAAAAGGGTTTTGCTGATTATTTTTTTTATTAATTTCTTATATAACATTTCATATTTACGACCAGTTACAATGTTTACAATTTAGAGGAGAAATATTCCTTGGAACCAACATGAATAGCAAGTACACCATCAGGGTCACCCTGTCCAAGTTCAATGTAACCAGTACCATCTGCCTGAACAACAACCCTCTTGCCGGTGCATCCCCTAGCAGTAGAACTTCCAGAGATAATGTCACAGTAATTACCAGCTGGCAGTCCAGTCTTCAGGTTCTGTTTGATGTCTCCCCCTTGGGTGAAAGCAACAAATCCTTTGTTTCCTCTGCTGAACGCAATCTGTTGGCCTCCATTGGTCCACCAGTTGTCCAACCCTGTTCCCTTAGTAACTGTTCTGAACTTAACCATGTTGGTGATCTGTCTCCATCTGTGTTCGCACACCCAGCCGTTTGTGCATGTGCCTGCCGCGTTGAAGCCAGGGGAGATAATGTTTTGCTGGCCGTCGGACGGTGGACCATAGTCGGCATTGTCAAAGAAAAAGCTAGACATGATGCGAACGTTGTCGTTACCATAGGGATGGGCCAACAGGAAAGCGACTGCCATTTTGTACTGCTTGTCTTGTTTGTATGTTAAGATGTCGCCTCCACCTGCACCGTGGCCTCTCTGGTTGTCGTGGTTGTCGACAAAGATGAAGGTGCTTTCGCTTGGCAAAAAGCCCCATCCAGTTCCCCCTAAAGAAGAAAAATAAATAAAAATTTGTTTCTCGGTAATAAATAAAATAAAATTGCTTACAGTTTTTGACATATTGGAGCTGATTCTTTCCCCTGAAGAGACTTCCGATGTCAGCAGAGTGTTTGAATTCAGTCACACAGCCAAAACCTTTGTATTCATTCTTAGAAACAGCTTCACCTCCTAAGTCAATAACTTCTTGGTAGATGTAGGGTTTTGCACCAGCAGGGAAACCATGGTTTGTGTTCAAATTTTTCAATCTTCCGTAAATAGCCTGCAGATCGCCTGGCCACATGTGTTTAGCAGCATCCACTCGGAATCCAGCAACTCCCAAGTCAATTAAATGGTTAAGGTATTCAACAATTTTACCACGAACATATTCAGAGCCTTGTTTTAAGTCTTTAAGACCTGAAAGTTTACAATTTCTGATTTCGTTAGCATTTTGGTAGTTTTTGATATCACACGCTGGATTGAAGTCATTAGGTCCATAAGGAACAGCTGGATATTGAAGTTGGCCACTGTTAGCGGTACTACCACCAGTTCCGTGTAAAGGACTCCAATCCCCAGTCATATGGTTGAAAACAACATCAACATAAACTCTTACTCCTACTTTGTTACATCTGGCAACCATGTCTGCGAACTGTTGCTCATTACCGGACCTGGTGACTAACTTGTAGCTTATGGGCTGGTATCTTTCCCACCATGCACGTCCAAAGTCTCTTTGGATGGCTGCGTTTTCGTTGGCTGGCGATGTTTGAACTCCGCCGAAACCGTTAGGAGCCAGGAAGGTTTCACATTCTTTGGCGATGTCTGGCCATTTCCACTCGAAGAGATGCACGATGACGGATCTATCGGCCCAGAAATGGGGGTCGTGCTGGGCAGAAGCCACAACGACCAGAGATGCTAACAGAAAGAGCTTCATGTTGACGAATGATGTTGGGATTGAATGATAGAGTATATATAGTAAGATTGACAGCTTTTTATTTTTCGAGCGATAATATATAATAATTAAAATACACAGCACATGTGAGTGATGTATGCCATGAATTAAGATAATAAAACAAAAATTGGAAACTGATTTATCTGCAACAATTAATATACACTTATTTTTCGATATTATCTTATTTTGAAGTAGTGTTTAATCAAAAAGAAATAATATTTTTTCGTAGGAAAAGGTCAATAATAAATATATAAATTAAATTTCAAGATTAGATTAATTTAAATATATAAATAATCGAAATCATTCATCATCCTAGTGAAACATAATAGTTATTTATGTATTAAGGTCATAATTAAAAGATTATAGCAAAGGGGTAATGTTAAAACTCGACGCTTGGCAAAAAGCCCCATCCATTCCCCCCTAAAGAAGAACAATAAATAAAAATTAGTTCTTCGGTAAAAAATGAAATTATAAAATTTTGACATATTGGAGCTGATACTTTCCCCTGAAGAGTCTTCCGATTTCAGCAGAATGTTTGAATTCAGTCACACAGCCAAGATCTGTGTATTCTTTCTTAGAAACAGCTTCACCTCTTAAGTCAATAACTTCATGGTAGATGTAGGGTTTTGCACCAGCAGGGAAACCGTGGTCATAATTTAAATTTTTCAATCTTCCGTAAATAACCTTTAGATTGCCTGACAACATGTCTTTAGCAGCATCCACTCGGAATCCAGCAATTCCCAAGACAATCAAATGGTTAAAGAATTCAACGATCTTACAACGAACATATTCTGAGCCTTGATTCAAGTCATTAAGACCTGGGAGTTTACAATTGAAGTCATTTGGTCCATAAGGAACAGCTGGATATTGAAGTTGGTGAGGATAAGCTATACTACCACCAGTTCCTTGTACAGGACTCTAATCTCCAGTCATATGGTTGAAAACAACATCAACATAAACACTTACACCTACTTTATTAAATCTGGCAACCATGTCTGCGAATTCTTGTTCATTACCGGACCTGGTGATTAACTTGTAGCTTATTGGCTGATATCTTTCCCACCATGGACGTCCAGAGTCTTTCTTGATGACTGCATTTTCGTTGGCTGGTGATGTTTGAACTCCGCCGAAACCGTTAGGAGCTAGAAAGTTTTCACATTCTTGAGCGATGTCTTTCCATTTTCATTTGAAGAGGTGAGCGACGGCGGATCTATTAGCCCAGAAATGGGGGTCGTGCTGGGCAGAAGCCACAACGACTAGAGATGCTAAAAAAATCTGATGTGGCCAGCACATTACCTTCCGTCAGTTCTATGTATTTTGTATAAATGTCATGCATAAAGTTCCTTGCAAAAGATTATATTTCCTGTACATTACCTTAAGGCAGTTGTATGCATTTTATACAAATTCCATATAGAAAGTTTCTAACAAAAGATCCTATATTTCCAGTAAAATTATAACATAAACATACTGTCAACTGCACTCGACACTGACACCTTTCAATCAGAATTTTCTTAATTTAGCAGCTGTTTCCAGAGTTATAGCAAAGCTGACTAATATATATGATATTTAATTTCTTTATAATTTTTTAACTCTATGTCCATTTAATATGAAGTATAAAATGCATTCAAATCATATAGAGAATAAATAATTCTTTAATATTTATAATAACATTAAACGTGAACAAATGATATTTAACATCGTTTTTTCAAGAAAAACTGTTAAAATCTTCAAATGAGGGTACTTCCGGTTGACCAATTATAACCAAAATCTAATCAGCTCTTCACATGGATGTAACGAAGAGGAATACGAAAGAATTATAATTTTTGGAATTGTAGTATTAGAGTTATCGCATTAGAAAATTTTGTCACACACAGACACACACACACACACATACATACACACACACACACACACACACACACACACACACACACACACACACACACACACACACACACACATTCAGACATCATCGTAAAAATAATAAAATCGTATTCTAGGGACCCTAAAACGTGCTTATTCATCAAAAACTCACCACCGAATTTTTTGACCAATGACAATACCTTCCTTACCTAAAGGTGGCGGAAGGTAAAAAGGAGCTTCATGTTGACGAATGATGTTGGAATTGTTTGATGGTGTACTTATAGTAGGTTTGGATGTTAATTTTTGCTAAAATTCTAAAATATTAGTGCAAATATGCACAACACGCGAAGAAAGTAGATAAATGGATAAGATAAAAAACATAAAAATTGGAAATTGAATTAAATGCTGCATTTAATATATTGTTATTTATGAATGTTACTTTATTATGAAGTAGTGCATATCTTAAAATAAATACTTGATACTAATTATTACAAAAAAAAAAAACTCAAAAATAATTAATATTTTTACAAAGGAGCAGGTCATGATAACAAATTTATAAATTGATTATCAAGATTAGATCAATTAAACTATGAATATAAACGAAATCATGTATGTATCAGTCTAGTGAAACATGACACTTATTTATAACATATCATTTTGTATGCAGGAAGTAAATCGTTGATATGTTACAGAATCAAGGGCTCTTGAGAAATGGCATGTTTAATAAATGAATTTGATTTTATCTTTTTTATTATAATCTTAGCATTTATTGTGACATCAAAGTGTTAAACAAACTAAAAATTCCACATTTTTAATAGATTAATATAGGACTTGGTAGCTTCCAAAAACCCAAAAATATGTTTTAGGTATTATACATATGAAAACATAAAAAAATCTGATGTGGCCAGCACATTACCTTCCTTCAGTTCTATATATTTTATACAAATTCCATCCAGACAGTTTCTTGCGCAAAATTCTATATTTTTAGTACATTACCTTCCCTCAGTTCTCTGTATTTTGTACAAATTCTGTACAGAAAGTTTGATTCTATATTTGCAGGAAAATTATAACACGAATACTAGGTCAACCGCACTTGTCATTGACATCTGTCTATTAGATTTTTTTAAATAATATTGGTTGTTTCCAGTGTTATTGCATAGCTGACTACTTTATGAAATTTAATTGCATTATAATTTTTTAACTCAATATCCAGTCAATATGAAGTATAAAATGTAATCATATCGTATAAAGAAAAAACTGTCAAAATCTTCAAATGAGGGTACTTCCGGTCGACCAATTATAACCAAAATCTAATCAGCTCTTCATACGGACCTAACGAAGAGGAATACGAAGGAATTATAATTTTTAGAAATGTTGTGTTGGAGTTATCGACGGAAAAAAATCGTCACACACACACACACACACACACACACACACACACACACACACACACACGTACACGCACACGCACACGCACACGCACACGAACACGCACACGCACACGCACGCACACACACACACACACAGACATACAGACATCATCGCAAAAATAGTAAAATCATGTTCTACGGACTCTAAAACATGCTTATTCATTAAAAACTCCCCACCGAATTTTTTGGCCAAAAACAATGCGTCACCTAAAGGTATCACGGAAGGTGAAAAATAATATAATTAATTACATTAATAATTTTTTGGGATACCCAATAATAACTTTTTTTAAAAAAGTAATATACTGAATAAATCTTTATTGTATTGTATAATAATAATTGGCGCAGGAAGTTTTGAAGTATGTACTTTTAAGATGCAATAACTAATAATTAGTGCTGAACACCTTTATACATCTTAAACAATATTTATAATAGACGTGTACAATTGTACACGAAAAATACTAAATATGAAACGTACAAGATCCTATATTTCCAGTAATATTATAAGACAAACACACTATGTCAATTGCACTCGACACTGACATCTTTCAACCAGAATTTTCTTAATATAGTAGCTGTTTTTATAACTATGACTACTTTACGAAATTTAATTTCTTTATAATTTTTTAATTCTTTTACCCTTTAATATTAAGTATAAAATGCAGTCAAATCGTATAGAGAATAAAATATTCTTTAATATTTATAAAATAAATAAATATAAATATATCATCACGGCATATTACCCATTGCTGGGTGTGTCATTCTTCTTTGTTCACAGATATCAGTAATGATGATGACATATTTGCACCGTGCGAGTGTTTACCAGACGCCATCTCACGGGCACTTATTGCTGGCGTGGAGAGTGCACCACGGAGTGAATTTTGTGCCATTTAAAATTCGAAATATTATTATAATTATAATAACATTAAAACATGTGAAAAAATGATATTTTTCAAGAAAACTGTTAAAATCTTCAAATGAGGGTACTTCCGGTATACCAATTGTAACCAAAGTCTAATCAGATCTCATATGGATGTAACGAAGAAGAATATGAAAGAATTATAAATATTGGAATTGTAGTATTAGAGTTATCACAGACGAAATTTTTGTTACACACTCACACACATACACACACACACACACACACACACACACACACACACGCACACACACTCACACACACACACACACACATACCTACAGACATCATTGTAAAAATAGTAAAAACGTGCTTATTGATTAAAAAAACACATCATCGATTTTTTTGACAAAAAACAGTACCTTTCTTACCTAAAGGTGACGGAAGGTAAAAATAGAGACATGCAGTACCATTTTAACAGCTCTGCATTTGATATTTGAATCTTAATGAAGGCACTATAAGCGCCATGGACATTAACGTGTTAAAGTGTATATTATTTTGTAGTGTGAAATTACTGGATCAAACATTGTCTTTTGCTTGTCTCCACTGTACTCCCCTTGAGGTTGATTTAATTTTGTTCTCACTTGTTGTCATCTGGAGCAGCGTGGGTCTATTCTGTTCATATTTTGCCTAATGTATATATGCTATTTATTAACGTAGGAAAACAATATTTTCTTATCTATTACGGTGGGGCATTTAAAGATTATTTTTCAAATAAATTGAGCAATAAATTTATTTCAGCTCTGTAATTTCGTTGAATGTTAAAATAAAATTGTAGGGTAAAATAGAATGACGACAAAATTCATAAAACGGTATTAACACCCAGTTACTCAGCTATTGGATTTTCTACAAGCATTGGCAGTGCAAGTTTTAAAGCATAGAATAACTAAATGCATCCTAAACTATATTTATGATGGACATGCACACTTGTAAATGAAAAAACTAAATAAGAAACGTTCACAATCTCAAGTCGTAGTGTTTTATTCTTTATGGCTTGTGTTTCGTAGTAGACTATGTTGTAGTATTGTCGAAACATAAAATCTAAAATACTGCAACAAACAAACTTAGTGGTTGGGTTTAAAAAAAATTAAAAAGGGTTTTGATGATTTTTTTTTATTTCTTATATAACATTTCATATATACGACCAGTTACAATGTTTACAATTTAGAGGAGAAATATTCCTTGGAACCAACATGAATAGCAAGTACACCATCAGGGTCACCCTGTCCAAGTTCAATGTAACCAGTACCATCTGCCTGAACAACAACCCTCTTGCCGGTGCATCCCCTAGCAGTAGAACTTCCAGAGATAATGTCACAGTAATTACCAGCTGGCAGTCCAGTCTTCAGGTTCTGTTTGATGTCACCCCCTTGGGTGAAAGCAACAAATCCTTTGTTTCCTCTGCTGAACGCGATCTGTTGGCCTCCATTGGTCCACCAGTTGTCCAACCCTGTTCCCTTAGTAACTGTTCTGAACTTAACCATGTTGGTGATCTGTCTCCATCTGTGTTCGCACACCCAGCCGTTTGTGCATGTGCCTGCCGCGTTGAAGCCAGGGGAGATAATGTTTTGCTGGCCGTCGGACGGTGGACCATAGTCGGCATTGTCAAAGAAAAAGCTAGACATGATGCGAACGTTGTCGTTACCATAGGGATGGGCCAACAGGAAAGCGACTGCCATTTTGTACTGCTTGTCTTGTTTGTATGTTAAGATGTCGCCTCCACCTGCACCGTGGCCTCTCTGGTTGTCGTGGTTGTCGACAAAGATGAAGGTGCTTTCGCTTGGCAAAAAGCCCCATCCAGTTCCCCCTAAAGAAGAACAATAAATAAAAATTTGTTTCTCGGTAATAAATAAAATAAAATTGCTTACAGTTTTTGACATATTGAAGCTGATTCTTTCCCCTGAAGAGTGCTCCGATGTCAGCAGAGTGTTTGAATTCAGTCACACAGCCAAAACCTTTGTATTCATTCTTAGAAACAGCTTCACCTCCTAAGTCAATAACTTCTTGGTAGATGTAGGGTTTTGCACCAGCAGGGAAACCGTGATCTGTGTTCAAATTTTTCAATCTTCCGTAAATAGCCTGCAGATCGCCTGGCCACATGTGTTTAGCAGCATCCACTCGGAATCCAGCAACTCCCAAATCAATCAAATGGTTAAGGAATTCAACGATCTTACCACGAACGTATTCAGAGCTTTGTTTTAAGTCTTTAAGACCTGAAAGTTTACAATTTCTGATTTCGTTAGCATTTTGGTAGCTATTGATATCACACGCTGGATTGAAGTCATTAGGTCCATAAGGAACAGCTGGATATTGAAGTTGGCCACTGTTAGCGGTACTACCACCAGTTCCTTGTAAAGGACTCCAATCCCCAGTCATATGGTTGAAAACAACATCAACATAAACTCTTACTCCTACTTTGTTACATCTGGCAACCATGTCTGCGAACTGTTGCTCATTACCGGACCTGGTGACTAACTTGTAGCTTATGGGCTGGTATCTTTCCCACCATGCACGTCCAAAGTCTCTTTGGATGGCTGCGTTTTCGTTGGCTGGCGATGTTTGAACTCCGCCGAAACCGTTAGGAGCCAGGAAGGTTTCACATTCTTTGGCGATATCTGGCCATTTCCACTCGAAGAGATGCACGATGACGGATCTATCGGCCCAGAAATGGGGGTCGTGCTGGGCAGAAGCCACAACGACCAGTGATGCTAACAGAAGGAGCTTCATGTTGACGAATGATGTTGGGATTGAATGCTAGAGTATATATAGTAAGATTGACAGCTTTTTATTTTTCGAGCGATAATATATAATAATTAAAATACACAGCACATGTGAGTGATGTATGCCATGAATTAAGATAATAAAACAAAAATTGGAAACGGATTTATCTGCAACAATTAATATACACCTATTTTTCGATATTATCTTATTTTGAAGTAGTGTTTATTCAAAAAGAAATAATATTTTTTCGTAGAAAAAGGTCAATAATAAATATATAAATTAAATTTCAAGATTAGATTAATTTAAATATGGAAATAATCGAAATCATTCATCATCCTAGTGAAACATAATAGTTATTTATGTATTAAGGTCATAATTAAAAGATTATAGCAAAGAGGAAATGTTTAAAACTCGACGCTTGGCAAAAAGCCCCATCCATTCCCCCCTAAAGAAGAACAATAAATAAAAATTAGTTCTTCGGTAAAAAATGAAATATATAAAATTGCTCACAGTTTTTGACATACTGGAGCTGATACTTTCGCCTGAAGAGTCTTCCGATTTCAGCAGAATGTTTGAATTCAGTCACACAGCCAAGATCTGTGTATTCATTCTTAGAAACAGCTTCACCTCCTAAATCAATAACTTCATGGTAGATGTAGGGTTTTGCACCAGCAGGGAAACCGTGGTCATAATTCAAATTTTTCAATCTTCCGTAAATAACCTTTAGATCGCCTGGCAACATGTCTTTAGCAGCATCCACTCGGAATCCAGCAACTCCCAAGTCAATCAAATGGTTAAAGAATTCAACGATCTTACCACGAACATATTCTGAGCCTTGATTCAAGTCATTAAGACCTGGGAGTTTACAGATGAAGTCATTTGGTCCATAAGGAACTTCTGGATATTGAAGTTGGTGAGGATAAGCTATACTACCACCAGTTCCTTGTACAGGACTCCAATCTCCATTCATATGGTTGAAAACAACATCAACATAAACTCTTACACCTACTTTATTACATCTGGCAAACATTTCTGCGAATTCTTGTTCATTACCGGACCTGGTGATTAACTTGTAGCTTATTAGCTGATATCTTTCCCACCATGGACGACCGGAGTCTTTCTTGATGACTGCATTTTCGTTGGCTGGTGATGTTTGAACTCCGCCGAAACCATTAGGAGCTAAAAAGTTTTCACATTTTTGAGCGATGTCTTTCCATTTCAATTCGAAGAGGTGAACGATGGCGGATCTATTAGCCCAGAAATGGGGGACGTGCTGGACAGAAATCAGAACGACTACAGATGCTAACAGAAGGAGCTTCATGTTGACGAATGATGTTGGAATTGTTTGATGGCGTACTTATAGTAGGTTTAGCTGTTAATTTTTACAGAAATTCTAAAATAGCAGTACAAATATTTACAACACGCGAAGGAAGTAGATAAATGGATAAGTAAAAGACATAAAAATTATATTCTGCATTTAATATATTATTTCTGGATGTTACTTTATTACAAAGTAGTGCATATCTTAAAATAAATAGTTAATACTAATTATTACAAAAAAAAAAAAATTCAAAAATAATCAATCTCTTTACAAAGGGAAAGGTCATGATAACAAATTTAAAAATTGATTATCAAGATTACATTAATTAAACTATGAATATAAACGAAATCATGTATCAGTCTAGTGAAATAGGATACTTATTTATAAAAAAATCATATTGTATGCAGGAAGTAAATCGTTGCCATGTTACAGAGTCAAGGGCTCTTGAGAAATGGCATGTTTAATAAATGAATTTGGTTTTATCTTGTTTGTTATAATCTTAGCATTTATTGCGACATCAAAGGGTTAAACAAACTAAAAATACCACATTTTTAATAAATTAATATAAGAGTTAGTAGCTTCCACAAACCCAAAAATTAATTTTTAGGTATTATACATATATGAAAATATAATCAAAAAAGTAATATAATTAATTACATGAATAATTTGTTGGGATACCAAAGAATAACTTTTTAAATCAAATTAATATAGTACATTTGTTGGCGGGAACCGTTGATTGGATAAATAAAAGAGGAAATGAGGCCTTTAGGTTCCATACATTTTATTTCCAAAAATTTCCGTTGTCATTACGCGTACATTTTGGACGTTTCGGGTGTGACCATCCAACCCAGCATCAGCAATCAAAATTACATATGCTTGAGTGTATTTATATTATGCTTAAATTCTTAACTTATGTACGCTATTATCAGAGAGGGGGCGACATGCCCAAAATAAGAACAGCTACCGAAATGTTTTGGTTGCGATCGGACGGAGGCCCACCGTTGATACATAAGCTCTTGGCACCAATTACTTATTACACCTTGTACACAAACACGAACGCAGGACCACCAGAATAAACTTTTTATGCGATTTAGCAAGGTGTCCGTATAATAAAAAAATCTGATGTGACCAGCACATTACCTTCCGTCAGTTCTATGTATTTTGTATAAATGTCATACAGAAAGTTCCTTACGAAAGATTCTACTTCTTATACATTACCGTACGGCAGTTGTATGTATTTTATACAAATTCATTCAGAAAGCAAAAGATCCTATATTTCCAGTAAAATTATAACACTGACACCTTTCAATCAGAATTTTCTTAATATAGCAGTCAAATTGTATAAAATTAAAATATTCTTTAATATTTATAATAACATAAAATGTGAAAAAATGATATTTAACATAGTTTTTTGAAGAAAAACTGTTAAAATCTTCAAATGAGGGTACTTCCGGTTGACCAATTGTAACTAAACTCTAATCAGCTCGTCATATGGATGTAACGAAGAAGAATACGAAAGAATTCTAATTTTTGAAATTCTATATTAGAATTATCGCAGACAAAAATTTTGCTACAGACACACACACACACACACACACACACACACACACACACACACACACACACACACACACACACACGCACACACACACACACACACACGCACGCACGCACACACACACACACACACACACACACACACACACACACACACACACACACACACAGAGGGAGAGAGAAAGAGAGAGAGACAGAGAGAGAGAGAGGGACATCATCGTAAAAACAGTAATATCGTATTCTAGGAACGTGCTTATTGATTAATAGCTCATCAGAATTTTTTGACAGGAGACAATACCTTCCTTACCTTAAGGTGACGGAAGGTAAAAGTAGCAACATGCAGTAGCATTTTAACAGCACAGTATTTGATATTTGAATCTTAATGAAGGCACATATGCGTCATGAATATTAACGTGTTAAGAGGCATATTTACCCCTGTGCTGAAATATGAAGCGAAAACTCAAATAAATTGTTCCTCTACTAGAACTATTAACATTTTAAAAAATTCAACACAACACAAACTTACTTGTGATATTAACCTGTATTTTAAAAAAATTATTATTGAAATTTATTAGTATTTGACTTTGATTTTATGGGAAAATCGAGAAATACTGTTTTGCCTATAAAATCAAAGTCAAATATTAATAGATTTCAATAATTATTTTTCTTAAATGTAGGTTAATATCGCAAGTAGGTTTGGGTTGTGTTGAATTTTTTAAAATGTTGATAGTTCTAGTACAGGAACAATTTATTTGAATTTTCGCTTCATATTTCGGCCCAGGGGTAAATATGCCTCTTAAAGTGTATATTTTGTGGTGTGAAATTACTGGATCAAACATTGTCTTTTGCTTGTGTCCACTGTAGTCCCCTTGAGGTTGCTTTTAATTTCGTCTTCACTTATTGTAATCTGGAGTAGCGTGGGTCCATTCTATTATTATTTTGCCAAATGTATGTATGACATGTATTAACGTAGGAAAACAATATTTTCTTATCTGTTACCGTAAAATATTTAAAGATTATTATTTTTTAAATAAATTGAACACTAAATTTATTTCAGCTCTGTAATTTTGTTGATTGTTAAAATAACACCCAGTTACTCAGTTATTGGATTTTCTACAAGTATTGGCAGTGCATGTTTTAAAACATAGAATAACTAAATGCATCCTAAACTATATTTAAAATGGACATGCACACTTGTAAACGAAAAAACTAAATAAGAAACGTTCATAATTTCAAGTTGTAGTGTTTTATTCTTTACGGCTTGTGTTTCGTAGTAGACTATGTTGTAGTATTGTCGAAACGTAAAATCTAAAATATTGCAACTAGTGGTTGGGGTTTAAAATAAAATGAAATAGGGTGTTGCTAAATATTTTTTTTTATTTCTTATACAAAATTTCATATATCGAGCAGTTACAATGTTTACAATTTGGAGGAGAAATATTCCTTGGAACCAACATGAATAGCGAGTACACCATCACGGTCACCCTGTCTAAGTTCAATGTAACCAGTGCCATCTCCTTGAACAACAACCCTCTTGCCGGTACATCCCCTAGCAGTAGAACTTCCAGAGATAATGTCACAGTAATTACCAGCTGGCAGTCCAGTCTTCAGATTCTGTTTGATGTCTCCCCCTTGGGTGAAAGCAACAAATCCTTTGTTTCCTCTGCTGAACGCGATCTGTTGGCCTCCATTGGTCCACCAGTTGTCCAACCCCGTTCCCTTAGTAACTGTTCTGAACTTAACCATGTTGAAGATCTGTCTCCATCTGTGTTCGCACACCCAGCCGTTTGTGCATGTGCCTTCCGAGGTGAAGCCAGGGGAGATAATGTTTTGCTGGCCGTCGGACGGTGGACCATTGTCGGGATTGTTAAAGAAAAAGCTAGACATGACTCGAACGTTATCGTTACCATAGGGATGAGCCAACAAGAATGCTACGGCCATTTTGTACTGCTTGTCTTGTTTGTATGTTAAGATGTCGGCTCCACCTGCACCGTGGCCTCTCTGGTTGTCGTGGTTGTCAACAAAGATAAAGGTGCTTCCGCTTGGCAAAAAGCCCCATCCAGTCCCCCCTAAAGAAGAATAATAAATAAAAATTAGTTTTTTGTTAAAAAATAAATATATAAAATTGCTCACAGTTTTTGGCATATTGGAGCTGATTCTTTCCCCTGAAGAGTCTTCCAATTTCAGCAGAGTGTTTGAACTCGGTCACACAACCAAAACCTGTATATTCATTCTTAGAAACAGCTTCACCTCCTAAGTCAATAACTTCTTGGTAGATGTAGGGTTTTGCACCACCAGGGAAACCATGGTTTGTGTTCAAATTTTTCAATCTTCCGTAAATAGCCTGCAGATCGCCTGGCCACATATGTTTAGCAGCATCCACTCGGAATCCAGCAACTCCCAAATCAATCAAATGGTTGAGGTATCCAACAATTTTACCACGAACATATTCAGAGCCTTGTCTTAAGTCTTTAAGACCTGAAAGTTTACAATTTCTGATTTCGTTAGCATTTTTGTAGCTTTTGATATCACACGCTGGATTGAAGTCATTAGGTCCATAAGGAACAGCTGGATATTGAAGTTGGCCACTGTTAGCGGTACTACCACCAGTTCCGTGTAAAGGACTCCAATCCCCAGTCATATGGTTGAAAACAACATCAACATAAACTCTTACTCCTACTTTGTTACATCTGGCAACCATGTCTGCGAACTGTTGCTCATTACCGGACCTGGTGACTAACTTGTAGCTTATGGGCTGGTATCTTTCCCACCATGGACGTCCATAGTCTCTTTGGATGGCTGCGTTTTCGTTGGCTGGCGATGTTTGAACTCCGGCGAAACCGTTAGGAGCCAAGAAGGTTTCACATTCTTTGGCGATGTCTGGCCATTTCCACTCGAAGAGGTGCACTATGGCGGATCTATCGCCCCAGAAATGGGGGTCGTGTTGGGCAGAAGCCACAACGACCAGAGATGCTAACAGAAGGAGCTTCATGTTGACGAATGATTTTGGGAATGAATGGTATGAGTATTTATAGTAGGTTCGGCTGCTTATTTTTACGAATAATCTAAGATATCAGTGCAAATTTGCACAACACGTGATAAGGTATCGTTGATCAAGATAAGATTAGAAAAAATGGTAGTAACTCTTAAGTGTATCAATTAATAAACAATTTTTTATCGCTGTCTTAAAACACTGCATCAAAATAAATACTTAATACTAAGCAAAAATAAATACTTAATACTAATCTTTAAAAAAATGGTAAAAAGGATTGGAGGTCATGAAAAATATAATTGATTGGTCAAGATTAGATTGAAATATTGGAATAACCGAAATCATGTATCACACTAGTATGACATGATCTATAAAATTAACACCAAATAATTAGCGTAAAAAATAAACCGTTTTATAATTGACTTAGCACAATGTCAAGAGTTTGGAGATTATAGATAAGTTGCATATTTATGAGTTTTGCTTTTATCGTGTTAATTATTATAATAACCCTTACCAAAATTACCAAATCACTAACAGTTTAACTAACTGAAAAGCACAAAATATAGAAGAAAACTTTTACTTTACTTAAAGACAAGTAATTAAAACTACAGAACTTTTTAGTTTTACATTACTGATAACTAAAACACTTCTGTATTCTTTGGAAGCTAGATTAACAATAGTCCACAATTTTGTATTCTCCGTATTATGGAAATTACTACCTCAATTAATGTAAACTGTGTCCTTGCAACGCATTTATGGCATTCTTAAATACTTGTTTTGTAGCAAAGAGAACTTTTAGTGTTACTAATAACGAAATTACCTCATTAGCTTACTTTTGATTAATAATATTGCACCTTCTTCAAAGTAAGATCTTACAAAAAATTTCATATCATGTGCACAAAATACATTTGTTCTTAACATTCACTTTTACACGTACAAAAAATCTGATGTGGCCAGCACATAACCTCTCGCCAGATATTTTACCTGGTTGTACGCATAAAACGAAAAATATTTTTAAATACAAATACATATATTCATGTCTCACTACAAAATAATTATTTTAATATAAATTATGTACAATACATCCATTTTCTTTATATTCAATATCCTGTTTTTTTTTCTACTTTCCTTTTCTTTTTCTTTTATTCGTCATTTTTTCGTAAATTCCTTTTATATTCTTTTTTAGGTTGGTATATCCTTTTGCATTGTTGACTTTTTATTTATTTTCATAATCTTCATAATGATGTACAAATATTTTTGACAGTGGCATACAAATAATTTTGACAGTGACATTTATGTGTAAATTACAAACATTTGAATTTCTTGCCTTGAAGTAGTTTGATCTAAGAATTTTTACATCACATTATTTTATATGCATTTCTTTATCTCTAAATCTATAGAAGATATAATAATGAATTTATATTTATCGAGTAAAGAATTTAACGTTCTTTAATATAAGTATTTACATAAATTTTCGATAAATAATATTTAGATGATTTTTTTCTTGTAACTACTACTTCCGGTTGTCCAATTGTTACCAAAACTGACTCGACTCTTCCCATTATTGTTAGATTGAGGAATCCGTAGTTAAAAATGTCTTAAGTCTTATAGTATTTGAGTTATAGTGAATCCAACATCCACACACACGCATCCACACACACACACACACACACACACACACACACACACACACACACACACACACACACACACACACACACACACACACACACACATCCACACACACACACACATACGGACATCATCGTAAAAATGTTATAATCGGATTCTAGGGACCTTAAAACGTGCTTATTCACTAAAATCTGGATATTCGATTTTTAGCATGAATACAATACCTCTCTTAGCGAGAGGTAAAAATTCATAAATAGCACATGTACAACAATTTGCTCTCAAAATTGACAAAAGAATGTCGATGTGGAAAACGGAATGTTAAGAACGAATGTATTTTGTGTACATGTAATATTTTATAAGATCTTACTACCCTGAAGAAGATGCAAGTGTGCATCGAAACGTCGGTGTTGTAAGAAGAATAAATGGTGTTTGATTGAGATTTCTAGTAAAACCTAAACACCTATATTTGCTTTCAATTAAAAATTGAATTGTATGTATTACAGGGTGGGCCTTAAAAGTCAAATTTTTCCGGGCCTCCCCTAAAGTGTTTCCAAATAAATAAAACAATTGTGTAGGTTTTGGAACTGTATTTTTGTCAAGAGCAATAAGAGGTTTAAAAAATCCAAATAATATTGATATATTAGGACAGGGATGGCGAACCTTTGCGTATCAACGCGCCATTTTTCTAAAGAAATGTTTAATGAAGTCATAGACGTGCCATCAAATAATTTTGGCTTTGTGATTATTGGGAAAATAATAATAATAAATACTATCAACTCAAAACTCTTTATTTACTACATAAAAAATAGGAACATTTTGCAATATTTTAATTATACGCGTAATTTAAATTAAAGTAAAATTAGTGTGACTTCTGTTGTTGCAGATTAGATGACAAATAACATATGTTAGGGTTGTAAGATGTTACTTTTAGCAGAATGCATGCTGAACTGGAGTCATCTGTCAAACGGTTTCTAACCGAGTCTTTAATGTTATTCATCTCTGAAAATAATGATTCGCAGGCATAGGTTGATGAAAATATTGTTAAAATAGCATGAGCCAGCTTCTTCAAACAATTAAATATGTCTGGTAACGCATTCCATGTTTCCAAAATTTTGTTATTAGCATTTTCACTTATATTGTCAATCTTTCTGTTTCAATTAATTCTAACTCTTTTCTTGTTTCAATAAATTTTTGAATCCATATTGAACTAGACTGAAAATCAATCAGCTGCATTTCAAATTCTTCAATTTCCAACCAATCGAATTGGGACAAATTCAGTTTATCAAATGACGTCACATCAGGGTACATAATAAACTTGAGTATTTCCGATAATTCTTTGAACTGAGAAAATCTCGCTGATTGAAGAATCAATCACAGAAATAAATTCTTCAGTAACTTGGTCTTCGTCTGGTTTCTCAAGTATTTCTAAATCGTTGATATATTTTTTCAAATCGCAGCCCGCGCACCGCCCCCGAACACTCCGTAGCGTAGGGATCACTCGCGTTCGCTCATCATATAATACCTACTTCACATTTTTTTTCGTAGTGCATCATACTGAGTTTTGTGATCAGTGATGTGCCCAAAATATTGTGTCGCGTGCAATTAATGGCACGCGTGCCATTGGTTCGCCATCCCTGTATTAGGATAACCCGAGAATATGTAGACAAAATTTAAAGTACCAATCAATATTCTTAAGACAATTGTAGATAACTTTTTAGAGCTTTTGTGCGATAATTTAACAATCTATAATTATCTCAAGAATAATGATTGGGACTTCAAATGTTCTTGGGTCATTCTAGTGTATATTTCAATATTGAAAGTATTTTTAAAACCTCTTATTGGTTCGGAAAAAATAAAGTTCCGAAATGTTCCAAACCCAATGTTATTTAAATGGGAAAAATCAAGTGCATTTAGGCACGGTCAAATATTAATATTACGCGGAATCATTGCTAGCACAATTTTTATTTATTTATTTGGAATCCCTTTTAAAGTTACCCTAATGCAGGGGTTCCCAAAGTTTTTCTTAGGCGGGCCAATTTTATATTACCGAATATTTTGGCGGGCCAAAAAAAAAAAACGGAATAAAATCAAAACAATAACCACGATTTTTTTTGTTTTAAATATATTTAACTTACATTGCTTATTTTAGCACATGTAAACACTACTGCATTGTCGTCTGAAATAGAAATAGAATTGCGCGAAAGACGCATTTTGTTCATAATTTGAGCAACCAATAAGAAAAGACGATCTGTTTGTGCTTGCACGTTTTCCTATTTTTCGTCCCACCTCTAGTGAGTTGGAGCAGTGCATTTTTGAATATTCGTTAATATGGCATAGGCCTGTATTTCTCAGGGCAACTGGGTAGGCAGGACAAGGTCTGGTGGTACAGTAGTAGTGTGCGGCACGGCACAGCGCACATCATTGAAAAAAACGATAGATTCGTTACTGACTCCTTGAAATTGTGTGTTGCATTAGATGCGCCAGAAATGATTAACAGTTCTGTATCTATTTGAGACTACTACATTATATTTCTGTACAAATGTGTAATAACTAGACTAGACATACTACAATATTTTTTTAAATATAAACTAAACAATATTTTATTAATACAAACGCTTATGGTTAAAGTTCTGTAAGAATTTTTTTAAAATATTAAAATATTTTATTGTATCTTCTTTGTAATATTTATTATTTATTTTACTATTTACTTATTTATTTTTTAATAAAAATATAATGTATCGTATCGATATCGCGGGCCGAATTCACAGGCTTTGCGGGCCGCACTTTAGGAACCCCTGCCCTAATGTATTATGAAAATATTTAAATTGTATCTTTACGGAAATAGTATTAATAGAAACAAGCTCTATAAAAGGAATAGAGAATTGTAGATGTAGAAGATAGCGCATCTAGCTTACATTCGTACGGCGTAAAAATAATTGGTATGGACATTGAAATGGAAATTGAGATGTTAATGCTGCTATTTGTGAACTACACCATTTACATCTGTATTACTCCTAGTAATTAATGACTGTTGCTACATCTTCTGCATAATTTTAATTAATGCTATTGTTTCATTAATATCTCAACTATCTCATCCACGATTATTTTATTAATTATTGTAAATTTAAATTATTTATTTATATAAATTATTCACCTGTTTTTAAAAGAGAAGAGAGAATATTATTTACATAAATAAATATATTATTTTGGGTTTTTACTCATTGGTAATTATCAGTTTGTTTAACGCAGTTTTTGGTGATCATTATATTTAATAATAGCATTTTCCATTTATATACGTATTTACCGACACAAATTAACCAAGATGTTCCGAATCACAATCACACACATTTCAATAATCATAACCTGACCACGTGAACCACAAGAAAACCATAACCACGGTGGTTAAGTTACGGGATATACTATTGGTAACCATTTTTCCGAAATATAAATAACAATCCTGGAAATTCTACAAATTTCCTTATTTTTACCTTCCGTCACCTTTAGGTAAGGAAGGTATTGTCTTTGGTCAAAAAATTCGATGATGAGTTTTTAATCAATAAGCACGTTTTAGGGTCCCTAAAATACGAATTTACTATTTTTACGATGATGTCTGTATTTGTGTGTTTGTGTGTGTTTGTATTTGTGTGTGTGTGTGTGTGTGTGTGTGTGTGTGTGTGTGTCTGTGTGTGCGCGTGCGTGTGTGTGTGTGTGTGTGTGTGTGTGTGTGTGTGTGGATGTGTGTGTGCGTGTGTGTGTGCTCGTGTGTGTGTACTACAATTTCAAAAATTCTAATTTTTTCGTATTTTTCATCGTTACGTCCATATAAAGAGCTGATTAGATTTTGGTTACAATTGGTCAATCGGAAGTACCATCATTTGAAGATTTTGACAGTTTTTCTTTAAAAAACTATGTTAAATATCATTTTTCCACATTTAATGTTATTATAAATATTAAAGAATATTTTATTCTCTATACGATTTGACTGCATTTTATACTTACTATTAAATGGATATAGAGTTAAAAAATTATAAAGAAATTAAATTTCATAAAGTGGCCATAGCTATGGAAACAGCTACTATATTAAGAAAATTCTGATTGAAAGATGTCAGTGTCAAGTGAAATTGACATAGTATGTTTGTCTTATAATTTTACTGGAAATATAGAATCTTTTACTATAAACTTTTTGTATGGAATTTGCATAAAATACATGCAACTGCCGGAAGGTAATGTTCAAGAAATATAATCTTTAGCAAGGAACTTTCTGTATGAAATTTGTACAAAATACATAGAACTGACGCAGGCACCGGACAGCTAAATGAATGTGCCAAAACACTATCATAGTTCCCGGAAGCAAACTGTAGAGGCGCGGCAGTGCTTAAATTTTAAGAAAATGGATTAAGTCACCTTTGAGTTCAAAACATTTTGCAATATTTTGAATTGTAAAGTCACATAAGTCATCATACATGACATTGAACATACGATGTAACGTCTTTAATTATTTGGTAATTCAATTTGTAATATTTTTTTAGTTTTAGTTCTAGTGCCATAGTGATTTATTTTGTGATTTCTCCAGTTTTAATGTGTATTAACTTTATTTATTTTTTGACGTAATATGGAATTGAAATTCAATAAGCTGATGAAAATTCGCTGTACTGTTTGTTATAAAGTGCAGTGCAAAGAAGTAAATAGACGTTTACTTTTATATATAATGATGAATTGACGTACCATTTCCAATATCCTTTTATCTTACATATAAACAAATATTAAAATAGAAGTGTATATCTATCTGACAAGTAATTTTAAATTTATTTAGAAATGAATTTATAGTTATTGTTTTGTGATTATTTAAAATATATGTATTTACTTATATTCAATTTTCTTATTATGTCTTTTATTTTAAAAATTCAAAATTTCAATTTATCTGTACATGACAGGTGTCCTATGTCACAAACTACCAAGCCGACCAAGTCATCAAGTGTGCGTTAGTTCATGGAAGCAATCTGTAGATATCACTAGGTATTTTGTATTTCGAAAAATACATTAACTGTCCTATCTGTAGTTGAGGTGATCCGTGAACTGACGGAAGGTAATATGCTGGCCACATCATTTTTTTTTTCTGATATTATTCTTTTAAATTTACGAATTTGGACTGTAATCCTATAAAATAAGTACACGAATTTACAACTTGATATCTTGCACTGGGTATATACTGTTCACAATTAATTGATTTCACATGTTAATTTCTATGTGCCGGTCGGCCTAAGACACCCGGTATATTACCCGACTTTAAATATAAAGCCTCTACTTTAATGTGTAATATCAGTAAATAAAAAAGTAATGACCTTCTCGACTCCTTAATCTAAATTTAATCTACCCTACGTACATAATTTCGTTGGTATTAATTCAAGTTGAATATAATGTTCCCGAGTTTGACTTTAATATTGGATAAGTAATAATAGTTTGTAATAAACAGAAATCCCGTAATCCACAGATGTAAATATGAACTCGAAACAAGTTTTGATTCCTGAAAGTTTCCTTGATACTTTAACGGCTCCTTGGTTTAGCTCGAAGGACTCTTTAAGGGTCCCAAGGGTTGGAACCGTAATTTCCGCTCCAGGATACCAGTGCTTCCCAAACAGTGGAAAATAGTCGATAACAAAGTGGGGCTTAATGGATATTACAATCAGTTAGCAAGAGGACGAAATTTTGTTGCAAAACTGAATTATGAGAATTGTACAACTCAACCAGTTTTAAGTGACAGCCCTAGCTTTGTTTTAGCTCTTACCTAGTTTATCACGATAGTTTCAACCCGCTTGAAAGTAGATTGAAACTTTCAACTCGACTCTAAAATACAAATGGGTTGACCTTATTCGACTGGATTGACTGTACGCGACAAACGCTCAACCCGATCGATGTACATGTATGATTCACTGTCATTAGAGGTTATCTGTCAACTGCATTTTAACAGTCAAATCGTATGTGATTAGAATTGAATTATGTCAAAAAGAAACATTTGGAAGAATCAGGAAGTAATCTACTTTCTTTCTTTATTGAAGGAATAGTATATTCTACAACAAGTAATGGAATGGCCCATATTCCACACGAGCAAAAAGTTTGTGGTTCGAACCGAAGGCGAGGACTACGGTTTGTAAGTGTGGATTATGCCATTCCAAACGTGTTATAGACTATACTTTCTACAACAAGATTTTAGAAATCATACAAAAAATGTTGATTTATTATAATATTTATCATATACCATTAAATCATTTTTGTGATAATATAACCAGTTTCAAGAAAATGACCACTGCAATTTTTTTATGCTTTTGTAGGTGTGAAATCTTTTTTTTTTTGTGGCATCTATCCACAATCGTAATACACTATTATTATTTGAAGGAAATCTGTAAAATATTTAATACAATACTACGAACTATGAATAAATAAATAAATAAATAAATATATATATATATATATATATATATATATATATATATATATATATATATATATATATAATCAATAATACTTTGTAACGACGAAGTGGTCTGGTTGCGTTACTTTATTGTATAAATAATAAAAATATATAGTTTTGTATAGGATTTAATATAATAAATAGTGGAGTCAGAGAATGACATGTCAATCTTTTATATCAAAAATATAACAACTGAATATAATATCAATAAATAAAAACAATGTGTTGGTGAGCAACGTAGCGGCTACTTGATAGCCGCTACAACTTACTTGAAAAATCTGGGGTGGCCAACACAATACCTCCCGCCATTAACCGCCCGAGTCACAAAAAAGATTAAGCTAATTCTTATTTTTGAATTAGCGAATTTTACTCCAATTTTGGCAGTTTGTTTCTAAAAATATAGTCCAATCTAATCCAAGTAACTACCTTTTTTGATAATAAAATGTAGATTAAATTTTAGAATTCACTAATCCAATAATGAGAATTAGCTTAAACTTTTTTGCGAATCGTTAATTTTGATTAATCTAAATATATATACCTACATATTTACTTATGCTGGAAACTGTTTTGATTTCCTTTCCTATTGTTCTATTTACTTTTTTCTTTTTAAAAAGTTATTATTATTAATTTAAAATAATTACTTCTTTGTAAGTGACATTTATCTGTCAGTTACATACATTTGAATAACTGCGTAAGGACTTTTGTTGTTTAAAGCGTAGGCTCTGGGATTTAAATGATAGATAATTTTATAACTTTATCCATAATATATGGATAATCTCGAAAAAATAACATTTAATGATATTTTTCGAAGAAAAACTATTTTGAGCTTTCAGTAAAGTGCCATTTCCTATCCTATTTACACCAAAATCTAATGGGCTCTTTCCATAATAGAAAAAGTTCGAAATACAAGGTTTCAAAATTTTCTGAATAATAGTATTTGAGTTAGAGTGGAGGATTCACACACACATACACACAGACATCATCGTGAAAATGTCAAAATTGGATTCTAGGGACCTTAAAACGTGTTCATTTACCAAAATCTTGATATGCGATTTTTAACAAGATCCCTATATGTCCGTTACCAAGGGTAGCGGGAGGTAAAAATTGTCGAGGGTTATGTCTATTTGTTCACCCAAAAACACTACACAACAGAAATACCACTTTTCAAGAAAACTACCATATAATGCAATAATAGACCAGCAAATGTTTGACGTTTTGCCTTTTCTGCAAATGGCGCCGAACCCCCACCACTTGCCTCACTTGTTAAACGTATGTCAGCTATCCAGTGTTTTATTAGAACATCCTTGATTTTAGCAAATAGTGTGACGTAACATAATACTTTTGAGTTTTATCATTGAGATTGAGTGTCTATTAGGTACATCCTGAGAATGGATCCTAACAAGAGAGTGCATTAGCCGGGTGTGGGAAGCAACATCTGCACCGCTCTGCCGCTAAGATCCTTAATTCATTTACGTCCCAATTTGCATTTTACTCGGACTACTTGCGTGCAGCTTATTAACGCTGTTTTATACTGTTTTCTTCTGCCTGACTGCACGTCGTTTTTTCTCGATTTTGTCACACTACATTTGCTTTTACCGCGACACTTTATCAACATCCAGCTCCCACTTAATGAAAACATAACTTGGAAACTTCACAACTCAACTTTATGCAAGATAAATAAGACTTTGTTTATCTCCAGAAGAACATCTAACAGGGGACGATGTTATCATACTAAACAAAAATTACACAGCAAGAAATGTATGTAGCAAAGAAAAATATTATGCTCCAAATTTTATTATTAAATTAGGTCTAATCTAGTTATCATTGTACATAAATAAATAAAATAAATATATCATCACGGCTTATTACCCATTGCTGGGTGTGCCAATCTGCTTTATACACAGATATCGGTAATGATGAAATATTTGCAACGTGCGGGCGCTTACCAGGCGTCACCTCACATGCACTCATTGCTGGCGTGGAGAGTGCACCACAGGGGTCAATTTTGTGCCATTTAAAATTGGAAATATTTGGCGTCGGTCGGGATCGAACCCTGTTCACGACCTGACACTCAGGCACGCGGCCAGGAGACCCCATCATTGTACATAATAAATACATAGTGAAATAATTGCGTAGGCTTCCACAGTCTGAGTCATGAGAAATATTCGTTTTCCGGGAATGGACTGTGTCATATTTTGGGTCAGAGCTCAACGTTGCGCCCGCAGTCGTATGGGGCATCTTCAGGAATAAGGGAAATAGTACTGTCTTAAACAAGGTTACCCGACGTGTCAACCACGCTAGAGGCCGAGTTGAAGCAACAAGGGGGGCAGACTCAGTTTACAAGGTTACTCGACGTGTAAACCACGCTAGAGGCCAAATAAACCAAGTGACGAAAGGAAGGCCGAGAAGACAGTTATATACTAATCTAAAGATACGGTAGATGAGCAAAGCTAATGACGCCCAATCTACCATTACGAACTAGATTCCCATTGGTCCTTATTAGCTTTGGTTTAGATTAGTATATAAGTGTCTTCTCGGCCTTCCTTTCGTCACTTGGTTTATTTGGCCTCTAGCGTGGTTTACAAGTCGGGTAATCTTGTAAACTGAGTCTCTCCCTTCTTGTTGCTTAAACTCGGCCTCTAGCGTAGTTGACACGTCGGGTAACCTTGTTTAAGACAGTACTATCCCCCTTGCTTCTGAAGATGCCCCATACGACATAAAGACATTTGTAACAATATGAATTTGTCAACTCAAAACCTACGTCGGTCAATCTTTACAAAATAATACTAGTAAATAAAGCAGATTATTTGATAATAGCTAACTTCATTATACATATATGAACCTAATCTATCCTTAATCTTATCTGTCAACGCTTTAAGTTTTTAAAAATAATGACTTTATATTTAAAACGCAAATGTTGTGCCAAAACAACTAAAGAACAATATGATTATGTATTATGTGTCATATTTGGAAACGTCTAAATTATTTAGAAGGGGTATGTTAACTCCTACAAATGATCACATAATTGAATTGTGGCAGGGAATATCGAAACAGTTACAGAAAAAATATTTCTGACGATCTAGGAATTAGATTTAATATCATGCCGAGACAAATGAAGCAAGGTATTAAAAAACTGCGTCGCATTGGAAATAATGACCCCCTAACAGTATTGTAAATTAGATTTCTTATCTTCCTAGTTTATAGGAATAACCCCTTATGTCAACGCTTTAATAAAAAAAATTCTCAAAATTTTTATTACATATATTAGGATACTTTTTTGTTTGTTATGGTTGTTACTAGAGTTCTTAATTTAGTTGTTTTTTTCTTTAACGTGTAATTTCTTCCTTGTCATTATTTATCCATTTCGCTCAACTTTTAATCCATTCTAATATTAAAATGCAGGTTGAGACATGAAAGTTGTTTTGCTGACAGCATGCACAATATGTGTATGTAGTGAAGTTCAGATGGTTCGTGTTTATAAGAGCAGAGCACGTAAACTTTATGATTGGAAGGGATGGTGTGTTATGAAGAATTTAATGATCTAAGTTTGAATGTTGATATAACGTAGGGTGCTACTAAATTTACTCAGTTTTCAAAGCAATCAACTCAACGAAACTATAAAGTTTTTATACGTGATGCTTTGTTAACCAGAATTTTCAATTACTTCTAGGATATATATATGTTTAGGAAACTTATTTTAATATATCTATTTTGTCTATAGATCTAACGAATTTGAATTTCACTACCTTTTTACAAAAAATGATTATAGAGTCGAATCGAAAACTGTTTAGTTGACTTAGACATTTTAAATATACAGGTACTACTAGTAAGGCCATGGTATTTTCAACAAAAAATATGGCATCGATTCAGACACTAAAATGATAAATAATAATTTATGTATCGATTAAGAATTGTCTTAAAATGTATATTATTATTGAAATGTAATATTATAAGTACTATTTTAATTGTTACCCTGATTGTTAAAGTTATTGGTATTAGTTGACTGTAAAGGTGCATTCACAAATGAAAATTAGGTTCATGGTTTTTGTTTAGGTTTAAGTAAGTCATTCATAAATATAAGTTTAAATTACCTGAAAATTAGTTTTGATATGTACAGACATGTTCATAAATGCTTCAAAAATTAGATTAAAACATCGGTAGAGCAGTACTAGTACTCAATAACACCTGTGCCCCGTGAAGCTGTCATTCGCTTGGCATTATTGGTTATATTTCAGCAATTAAGTTATGACAGTCTCCATGTTCTTCTTGCATTTATGGATACTAAATAAAAATGGTTGTACATATCTACGTATATCATTTCAGACTCGTTCTCATTGGTGAAGTTTGTGACGTCAAACTAAATCATAAACCTAAACTTTGGACCTTGCAATGTTTAGCTTTATGATTTGGATTTAGAAACTCTAAATTCTGAAGTGAGAATGGAGTCATTACATAATATGCGGCCAAAGTCTTTAAATCTAAAGTATAAAGCATAAATCTAAACCTAATTTTCATTTGTGAATGCATCTTTATAGTATGATGTTAGGGATGATGAGAAAATAATAATTCAGTTCCTTTTAGTTGTTTCTGATGAATGCACTTAATTTATTATCTCTGATACCTTTTGACGACATTTTCATCCTTACAATTTTTAATTTTGTAATGTGATGATATTTTTTCCAACTGTATATTAACTATCCCTGATGATGATTCATTTGGAATCTACACGTAAAAAAGTTAATAAAACTACTACTAATGTACTAAACACTGTTTACCAAGATTGCATCTCCAATTATTTTTTCATTACCCCTAACATAATACATATTATTTATTGTTTAGTTTAATGTTGTTTCCCATATAGAAATGAGCACAGTATACATTAATTTCTTGTATAAATATTAATAAACTATATCCACACTGTATCCGACAAGATTAAACAATGTTATGACATATGTTTAGTGTAGAAATGGTGAACTTTTTAACGCTCCATTGTGTTTTTTGACATTTTAGTGTTAAAATCGTGATTTAAAATAGGTTCGCGTGTGACTTTATTGACAATTTGACTTATAAAATGTTAGTGAATATGTTTTTGGTGAAATGGATATTGTGTTTTATATGTACTATCAGAACTAGCACGTACTTTGGTGGTTTGGTGTTTGTACAGTATGGTGCATTTACATGATAACTTAAGGTAGGAATATGCATTTGTTAAAATGTTAATAATGCAAAAGTGACCACTTTGGTGCACTCTCAATGACAGCGGTACAATGACGGTACGGTGACGGTACAATAACGGTACAGTGACGATATGTCAAGTACACGAGGCATGTACATTAGACGGTACCACGACGGTACGAACATAATAAAATACCATGACAATATAGTTTTGTCTTTTATGTATTATGACAGTTTGTGGTGCATATGTCATGTTTCTATCAAAAGTAGAAAATATCGTGCAATGTTTAAAAATTTCTTAAATACCCACTTGGCCATAACTGTTCTTTCTCTTGTCAAAGAAGAAGAAAATGAAGAAAATCCAGAAAATTTTACAAAACGATATTATTTTTTATATAATAATCTCTAGTGTATATTTCACGTTTTTTTTTTATGAGCAGAGAACTTTTGTTCAATAAATGTATATGTATAATCATTTCTCATTTCTAGCTTATTTTGATTACATTTTGGTTTAACTAAAGACAAATATGAAAAAGTCAAAAACATGTCAAATGTCAATCACCTACTCGCATATGTTTACATTCACTCGGCTGATTTTGGCATGAACGTCAACTTGAAGTGCACGTACTCTTCAAACGCAACCTTCCACTCCCCCTTGCATGGAAATACTACGCTGTTACTGTGATATACAATATTTTTTCAATAGAAACAAAACTATACTGTACCCTGGTCGTATCGCTAATGTAAATCAGTAAATATTACTGGGCCGTCATCGTACCGTTATCGTACTTAGAACGTAGATGTAAATGGGTCCATTAAAATACATTGAACCAAGAAGTATCGTACCGTTATTGTACCGTCATTGTACCGTTAATGTAAATCAAGCCTAATAAGTAAAAAAATCTGATGTGGCCAGCACATTACCTTCCGTCAGTTCTATATATTTTGTACAAATTTCATACGGAAAGTTCCTTGCTAAATTAAATATTCTATTTCTTGTACATTAGCTTCCGGCAGTTGCATGTATTTTATGCAAATTTCATACAGAAAATTATTATTTTGTGACGTTTTCTATATACAGTGTAATGTATCTGCAGAAAAAAAAGATTTATTATTATTATTTCTTGTACATTACCTTAAAGCAGTTGTATGTATTTTATACAAATTCCATAGAGAAAGCAAAAGATCCTATATTTCCAGTAAAATTATAAAACAGACACACTATGTCAATTTCACTTGACACTGACATCTTTCAATCAGAATTTTCTTAATATAGTAGTTGTTTCCACAGGTATGGCTACTTTATGAAATTTAATTTCTTTATAATTTTTTAACTCAATATCCATTTAATATTAAGTATAAAATGCAGTCAAATCGTATAGAGAATAAAATATTCTTTAATATTTATAATAACATCAAATGTGAAAAAATTATATTTAACATAGTTTTTTCAAGAAAAACTGTTAAAATCTTCAAATGATGGTACTTCCGGTTGACCAATTGTAACCAAAATCTAATCAGCTCTTCCTATGGATGTAACGAAGAAGTATACGAAAAAATTATAATTTTTGTAACTGTAGTATTAGAGTTATCGCAGACGAAAATTTTGTTACACACACACATCCACACATCCACACACACACACACACACACACACACATACAGACATCATCGTAAAAATAGTAAATTCGTATTCTAGGGACTCTAAAACGTGCTTATTGAGTAAAAACTCATCATCGAATTTTTTGACCAAAGACAATACCTTCCTTACCTAAAGGTGACGGAAGGTAAAAAAATGTTTTGTACTATTTTGATTGTTATTTAGCTTTTTCTTCATCCCAATCTTGAAATCATTAGTAATGCTGCCAACAGTATATGTATGAATGATATTTCTAACTAGTATCGTTGACATACCAGACTTTTACAAAAACTGAATTGTTGAAATAATGTAAGTGTACATCAATTTTTGAAAAACTTGGCAACATGAAGATCATTTTCAGAATGCCAAATGAAAGACGAAAGTACGAAAAATCTTTTAACGTGTTTACTGGAATAACTATTGCGTCTTTAAACAGCTGGTTAATGTCTGTATAATTCTCATGAAGTCACCTTGCATAAGTTGCATGTTGACAACTGAAACTAAAATTAAATAACTGTCAAAATACCGGTGAAATTTTTGCCAATTGTTGGAATTATAATGCAAAATGATTTATAACAGTGCTTCTGAAACTATGGTTCCTAATTTTTGGTTATCAGAAATACAAAAAAACTTTCAGCAATAACAATTTCTTGAAAGAGCATTTTTAAACGTATCAAACACAAATTTTACGTCTAAATTTTGAAAAAACAATGCGATAGATATCATTTTATGATAAACATTTAATCTATACAGTGTCCCACACTCTATGTTCAGTGTGGCGGAGATATAGTAAAAAAAAATTAACTCTGTCGGGTCTAGCAATAAGACTAATTATGACAAAGCGTCATATTGCCGCTTACTGCTTGTATTATAACACTGAATATCAATGCCGCTCTGTTGAAATTCTTGGGTTCGCCACCTACTGTGAGTCCTAGAGTATACTAAAATAGCATAAATGCTGTTTTTGTATGCTGCTATAGTTTTATTACTAGACTCGACACAGTCAAAAATTTTGGGTATAGCCAATGTTATTCTTATGGACGTTTTCTGTACCATGTTGCCAATTGTAATGTAATATTGAAACATTCATAAATTTTCATTGCTATACCAAAATTAGTTAACACTGTACAATTTAAGTTTTATGAGGGTTTGTTATTTACCCAAGGGCTTATTGTATCACCATTCCCCCGAAATTTGTCTGCAGTTCTAAATAGTTTTAAATACAGGGCCGCGAAAAGAAGCGTTGGAACTGGGGTGTAAAAAAACATGCTGAAGCTATTTGTAGCTGTAATGAGTAATATTTCAATACAATATTTTAAAATCGCCTGGCATACTAAGCTTGATCAAATGCATTATAGATTAGAATATTAAAATATTATAAATTCAAATTAGATATTATAAAAAAAGAATAAAGACTTATGAAATATGTAAAATATATGCAGTATTTCTATAAATTCTAATATTAGTACATTATCAAATAAGAAGATATAAATTAAATAAAAAAATAATGCTTAATAATTAAAACTGACCAGTTTATTATTTATTTTTTCTTTTCACCCACCTGTTTAGATACACTGAAAGTACACCAGTCATAAATACATTCAATGAAGTACCCAGAATATTTCGTCTCTTTTTGGGCATCTATTTTGCTCTTTCTCTCTTGTAGAAGGCTGCATCGCCATGCATCCGTATTCACGTATCCGTGATACGTGATTTACGTACGTAAAAATTTAGCCCGTCCCCATGAGAGCAATAGATACGTTGTCCGTGTCCATACTAAATTTATAAATCGATGGTAGTAATAATTTGTATTATGGAGTCGGAAACATTAATATTAACTGTACTCAGTTTGACTCGTCAATTGAGCACAACAGCTTCATCACAACAACAATAACAACAAGCAAGAGAAAAAAACAAAAAACTATATGCATATGCTATGTTAGTATTAGTTTTGAAAGAATCAGAGTTCCTGAATGACCTTAATAGTATAGACGCAAATTTTGAATTCGAAGTATTTTTACTGAATAGAAGCGGTTTCTTCAGGGTGCTAGCAATAATTTAAACCACAACAAATATCAAAATACTTAAACTGACAAAATATGTTGCTCCTGTGCGCATGCGTGAAGTCATCCGTATCCGTGAACAGTTGAAATAAACCAACTTACGTCCATTGCGTTCTTGAAACGGACCGTTGTATCAATTCACGGTTTTGATTGGTTGCAAATGATCACGTATACGTGAACACGGATCCATGGGGATGCAGCCTTACAACAGGTAAATATGACAACATAAGACCCTACACTGAACATAGAGTGTGGGACACTGTAGGTACATGTTCAGATTCCATTGTGCAAATTTTCCGTTTATTTTAATTGAAAAGATCTATTGTTCATTAACAAAATCCTCAACTATTTTTGTAATAAAAACGACGAATCTCCTTCCATTAACCTGTGTGTAATCTAGTGTATTTGGTCCATCAGCTCTAAGTGCAGATTCGACCACTTCGCTGCATGTATAATTCACATAGCGTTAACAGAGGAAGGAACAACGAGGGATGAATCGGTCGCGGAAAGGGAGGGAATGTAAGTGCTCCACCTACCCATTTAAGAGGTTCACGAATAATATATGAGCACGGTTAATACAAGCTTTAAGCTGCTTTAACTGCCCGAAACGAAGAACAAGTTGAAATGATGGAGATGGTGATAAACTTAACGCCGAAAACAGACGATATTGTTCGGTGCAAGGAAAATTCAAAACGACAATAGAAAATTTCAAAAATATTACTATGCGAGGATCATTTAATTCGCCATCAACGCTAACAAATAAATAAATGCATAGATACATACCGGACATCATAGAACAAATATTCCTCACTATTAACATATTAAAGTGACCGACTTTCGGTAGCGAAATACCACATCCGGACCACAATAATAGTTACGAAACACTCATCCTTTGCTACACATTCCTGTCTAACTACACCTCTTTCGCCTCGGCCACATTCATAATCGCATTCATACATGCTTTTCTTCTCTTCCCACTTGGAAACTTTCTCTCTTTTAGCACCTTGTCAATCACATCCATTCACTTACACACTGGACGGCCTTAACTTTACCAAGATGTACATATACGCTCTACAAGCCGTTCACTCTTCATTCTCTCCACATGATCAAACCATCTCAACTGACTCAATCCAACTCTCTTAACAACATTCTTCCTAACATACATGCATCATGCACCAAAATATTCCTCACGCGATCCCGTCTTAAATATCCACATACACCATATAAATACCAGAACACATTTCCCCGGCAGTCACTGCCTTTTTATGCTTTCCCGTCCATGCCCAATAATAGACTACTTGCGTGGTACTGAAAATCTAATATCTATCACTAAATACCTAAAGTAAAGTTGAAAACGTATGTAAAAATATAAATTATATTTAAAAAAATATATTTTTTTAATAAATTAAGAAAGAAGATTTTCTTTGACGTCATTATTTTGAACTGGAGAAAGGGATGCATATTTAAGAATGTAACCTGTAGATGGCCAGTAAGTGCGAATTTTAATTTGGTTTTGACATTAGTTCATTTTTCTGTCACTGTCTCCTTTATTATTTACAATTTGCGTAGTTTCTGTTACTTTTATTACGTATTTCGATTTGTTAAGCAGAATTTTGAAGAATTTTAACTTAGCTTATACTCGTACAAGATTAAAATGACAAACGAAAATATTAATCTCCAAATTATTATTTAAACGTCAAACAGATGATCTGTCATGTTTAAATTACCCGCACATGCCGTTGCTATTGGATGTACCGATGTTATTGCTTTACGGCCATTCATTGGTTCGGCGTAATTTTACGTCATACACGACGGTACTTTGAATATTAAAATTTTATTAATTTTTTTCTAGCCAATTAATGAAAATTTTGCCAAAAGAAAAAATATAAGCAGCAAATTTTTATCGTCTCTTTAAAAATATTAAATAAAAAATCTGATGTGGCCAGCACATTACTTTCCGTCAGTTCTATGTATTTTGTATAAATGTCATACAGAAAGTTCCTTGCAAAAGATTCTATTTCTTGTACATTACCTTAAGGCAGTTGTATGTAGTTTCTAGCAATAGATTCTATGTTTCCAGTAAAATTATAACATAACCATACTGTCAACTGCACTTGACACTGACACCTTTTAATCAGAATTTTCTTAATATAGTAGCTGTTTCCAGAGTTATAACATGGCTAATATATGATATTTAATTTCTTTATAATTTTTTAACTTTATATCCATTTAATATGAAGTATAAAATGCATTCAAATCGTATAGAGAATAAAATATTCTTTAATATTTATAATATAATATAATATTAAATAAAAAAAAAAATATTTAACATTGTTTTTTTCAAGAAAAACTGTTAAAATCTTCAAAATATACCAGCGATAATAATAGCACGGTAAAATTTACACGTCAGAGAGGAAAATACTAGACGTAACTTTGATAGTGTTAATATTATACGTATTAATTTGTTTTTGGATGCTTGGAGTCACAAAACATCCGTTTTGTAGGAATGAATGCTGTACGACCAAAATTTCGAGTAACAATTTTATAACCTGATCTCAATTAAATATCGCAGATAAATTTTGATTTTCAACCATTTAATCGTTTCTAACTTACTTTTCTTATTTGAGAACGTTTGGGATCAGTGTGTAACTTAATTTGTGTTGGTGTGTTAAATATAGTGCATCATTTATGCCAACGCGAAAATTTAGAACAAATCATGTCATCATTAACACATCAGTGTAATTATAGCACAGAATTTTCTTATTTCGTCACATGTAACGAAATTCCACGCTAATGTATCATGTGGGTGGGAATTGGCAACGGCATAACGAGCGAACCTGGCTGCAGCGGAAGTTCGATACAGGAAGTACGGCGGAACACATCACATCGCATAATTAATTATTCTTACCTGGATATTAACCTAATCTAACTTGGAATATTGGCAGGTGTGATTGAATTAGCTCAACTAATTAAAAAGTCGAATTAAAAAAGTTTGTCAATTCATTTATCGGAGGGATGATTTTTTTCTTGATGAGCGATATACCATGAATAATTCGTTTGATTAAGACAGGCGTTTGTTTAATAAGTAGGTCACAAAATTAATTTACATTTTACGTGCGTGAGGATTACGCCAGGATTTGGAAGATTAAAGATTACCTTGCTTGGTTAAGCTATGTTTCATTTAGATGTACAAGTACAACAAATATTAAAATGTTCCAAGATAGTATACCTTTTCAATTTAAAGAGATAGAAGCTATGTGTTGTTTCGAAAAAATTTATACGTAAAATGTGAGAATATCTCAAATAACTTTAAAAAATCTTATCAAAATAAGTTACAAAAGATTTTATTGAAGATAAAATGTCTAATGATGGAAATTTTCACTGAGAATATAATTCATTATTCACGTGACATGTTTTCCGCCAATCAACATTCAGAATCTCCCTAGTTACATGTCTATCACAACGATGATAAAAAACAAAGAAATTATCACTATCACCTTATTTATATTCGTTACTGAGGGATTCGTTTTCTTTATTTGGAATTGACAGTTAATTTTAAGTATAAAAATCTGATGTAGCCAGCACATAATCTCACGCCAGATATTTTGTTGTACGCACAAAACGAAAAATATTTTTAAATACATATATTCATGTCTCACTACAAAATAATTATTTTAATATAAATTATGTACAATACATACATTTTCTTTATATACAATATCCTGAATTTTTTTTCTACTTTCCTTTTCTTTTTCTTTTATTCGTCATTTAGGTATATTCTTTTGCGTTGTTGACTTTTTATTTATTTTCATAATCTTCATAATGATGTACAAATATTTTTGACAGTGGCATACAAATATTTTTGACAGTGACATTTATGTGTGAATTACAAACATTTGATTATCTTGTCTTCAAGTAGTTTGATCTAAGAATTTTTACATCAAATTATTTTATATGCATTTCTTTATCTCTAAATCTATAGAAGATATAATAATGTTTTTTGTTGATTATCATCAACATAATATGTGTATTAATGTTTTTATATGATTATTCATTTAGAACATATTAAAAAATCTGATGTGGCCAGCACATTACCTTCCGTCAGTTCTATCTATTTTGTACAAATTTCATACGGAAAGTTCCTTGCTAAATTAAATATTCTATTTCTTGTACATTACCTTCCGGCAGTTGCATGTATTTTATGCAAATTTCATACAGAAAATTATTATTTTGTGACGTTTTCTATATACAGTGTAATGTATCTGCAGAAATAAAAGATTTATTATTATTATTATTATTATTATTATTATTATTATTTCTTGTACATTACCTTAAAGCAGTTGTATGTATTTTATACAAATTCCATACAGAAAGCAAAAGATCCTATACCTATTTCCAGTAAAATTATAAGACAAACACACTATGTCAATTTCACTTGACACTGACATCTTTCAATCAAAATTTTCGTAATATAGTAGCTGTTTCCACAGCTATGGCTACTTTATGAAATTTAATTTCTTTATAATTTTTTAACTCTATATCCATTTAATATTAGGTATAAAATGCAATTAAATCGTATAGAAAATAAAATATTCTTTAATATTTATAATAACATTAAATGTGAAAAAATGATATTTAACATAGTTTTTTCAAGAAAAACTGTTAAAATCTTCAAATGAGGGTACTTCCGGTTGTCCAATTCTAACCAAAATCTAATCAGCTCTTCGCATGGATGTAACGAAGAGAAATACGAAAGAATTATAATTTTTAGAATTGTAGTATGGAAGTTATCGTAGACGAAAATTTTGTTACACACACACACACACACACACACACACACACACACACACACACACACACACACACACACGGACACACATACATACATACATACATACATACATACATACATACATACATACATACACACACACACACACACACACACACACACACATACATACACACACACACACACACACTCACACATACATACATACATACATACATACATACACACACACACACACACACACACACACACACACACATACGTACATACATACATACACACACACACACACACATACATACATACACACACACACATACATACATACACACACACACACACACACATACATACATACACACACACACACACACACACACACACACACACACACACACACACACACACACATACATACACACACACACACACACACACACACACACACACACACACACACGGACACACATACATACACACACACACACACACACACATACATACATACACACACACACACACACACACACACACACACACACACACACACATACATACATACATACACGCACACATACAGACATCATCGTAAAAATAGTAAAATCGTATTCTAGGGACCCTAAAACGTGTTTATTCATCAAAAACTCACCACCGAATTTTTTGACCAAAGACAATACCTTCCTTACCTAAAGGTGACGGAAGGTAAAAATACATCGACTTTCCTGGGATTTGAAGCCAAGATCTAGTAGGATGTTCTACATACTGAGCTACAAATTTTTTTTCATGGTATTATTTATTTTCCATAATTTACATTTATTTTCATACTCATACAAATTTGGATTTCAAATCCGCACTAAATAAATGAAATATATAAAGCAGTTTAATTTATTTTTATAGACTGTCGTGCTAGTTTGCTCCCCCGTTTAATTTCCTATCCCTTTTCCTATTCTACAGAATTTAAACACAACTTCTCTTAATACAACCTCGTGTGTACATGGCTGTCCCCTCGGGAACTGTGTGCTCCTACGTCCTGCCACATCTAGACTCTTCCTGTATCCTGCGTCGTCCTTGTCGCCAGGTAATCTCGTTACCTCAGCTAGCAACGCGTTCACTAACACACAGGATAAATAAGGATAATGGAAAGGGGCACAGACTTTACAGGAAGAGCGTTGTAGTTTGTGAAAAAATGACAAGTCATTTATTTTTAATTTGTAATGTTCTGTTTGTTATTCATTGCAGATTTGTGCAGGTAGTTCTCAATAAAAAAAAAATCTGATGTGGCCAGCACATTACCTTCCGTCAGTTCTATGTATTTTGTACAAATTTCATACGGAAAGTACCTTGCTAAATTAAATACATATTCTATTTCTTGTACATTACCTTCGGGCAGTTGCATGTATTTTATGCAAATTTCATACAGAAAATTATTATTTTGTGACGTTTTCTAAATACCGTGTAATGTATCTGCAGAAATAAAAGATTTATTATGATTATTATTATTATTATTATTATTATTATTATTATTATTATTATTATTATTTTTTGTCCATTACCTTAAAGCAGTTGTATGTATTTTATACAAATTCCATACAGAAAGCAAAAGATCCTATATTTCCAGTAAAATTATAAGACAGACACACTATGTCAATTTCACTTGACACTGACATCTTTCAATCAGAATTTTCTTAATATAGTAGCTGTTTCCACAGCTATGGCTACTTTATGAAATTTAATTTCTTTATAATTTTTTAACTCTATATCCATTTAATATTAAGTATAAAATGCAGTCAAATCGTATAGAGAATAAAATATTCTTTAATATTTATAATAACATCAAATGTGAAAAATATATATTTAACATAGTTTTTTCAAGAAAAACTGTTAAAATCTTCAAATGATGGTACTTCCGGTTGACCAATTGTAACCAAAATCTAATCAGCTCTTCCTATGGATGTAACGAAGAAGTATACGAAAAAATTATAATTTTTGTAACTGTAGTATTAGAGTTATCGCAGACGAAAATTTTGTTACACACACACACACACATCCACACACACACACACACACACAGACACCATCGTAAAAATAGTAAATTCGTATTCTAGGGACCCTAAATCGTGCTTATTGAGTAAAAACTCATCATCGAATTTTTTGACCAAAGACAATACCTTCCTTACCTAAAGGTGACGGAAGGTAAAAACGAAACTTCTGATACCATCTAGTGATCATTTCTGAACTAATATTTCCATATTATATTTACTTTATATTTTAATTCGTAACTAATGGTTAATAAACTGCCACTTAGCTATAAAGGTGGCAGGATCGGGACTAAATGATTTAATTTTTTGGTGGCATAATGCAAGAGAAATCAATGTCAACAATTTATTTAGGCATTTGTTCAACTAAACTATAAATAGTTTTTTATTTTCCGTCATACGTTTAGGTATGTAAGGTATAGTTTTTGGTAAAAAATTCGATGGTGAGTTTTTAATGAATAAGTACGTTTTAGAGCACCTAGAATACAATTTTACTATTTTTGCGGTGATGTCTGTATTACTGTGTGTATGTGTGCATGTGTGCATGTGTGTATGTGTGTGACGATTTTTTCTCCGTCGATAACTCCAACAGTACAATTCTAAAAAATATAATTCTTTCGTATTCTTCTTCGTTACATCCATATGAAAAGCTGATTAGAGTTTGGTTATAATTGGTCGACCGGAAGTACCTTAATTTGAAGATTTTAAGTTTTTCTTGAAAAAACGCTGTTAAATATCATTTAATGTCATTCTAAATATTAAAGAATATTTTATTCTCTATACGATAACAGCTAATATAATTTAAAAAATTCTGATAGATAGATGTCAGTGTCAAGTGCAATTTACATAATATGTTTTTTATATATTTTACTGCAAATTTAGAATCAATTCTGATACTTTCTGTAGGGAATTTGTACAAAATACATAGAACTAAGGGAAGGTAATGAACTGGAAATATAGAATCTTTCGCAAGAAACTGTCTGTATGGAATTTGTATAAAATACATAGAACTGACGGAAGGTAATGTGCTGGCCACATCGACTTGTTCGATACTTTTTGCATATTTATTTACACTGACATATAAGGAAAGTATAATAAGAATATGTGCCAAAAAAAAAAAATTAAATTGTTGAACATATTGAGGCCTGCTATTTTCATCTCCATTTAAACATTTTGAAAAGTGTCAGAAACAGCATCGATATTACAGCATAAGTTATAAAAATTACATTTTGTCAATTTTTCTATGCCACATTATTCTTATAACCGCCAGATAAATTATATAATAAACAGATTAACCAGAGGTGAAAATATAGGGCCTAAAAGTATTTGACAAATATAATAGACACAAATACGTTTTTGGTAAATGATATCATTAAAATTTTAGATCCCTTCTGTTAATTTGATTAGTGTGATTTAGCCCCCCACTTTGTACCTATTAGCATTTTGTAGTACGAAACAAAGTTTAATTTTTCGTAATGTTGATAAATGCTCGTTCATAACTAGCTGCTCACACAAACTGCCTGGTCCTGTGAAACTTCATCACTGACAATTACCGCCCCCCACGGGGGGTTGGTTTAGAAAGTGAGACAAACGAGAGAGAGGGCAAGTGTGTCGCCCTGGGAACTGTCTGTCCCAGGTGCAAACATCAAGTAGGCGAGGGTAATTATTTCTGATGCATTGGTGATTGGAGCTGCAATAGGATCCTTCACCAGAACAAAAAATAATAATATGTACACTTTATACTTAAAGCATTGCTCAGATGAAAAAAAAATTAATAGTTACTTTGCGAGATATTTTCAATTTATTGTGAGTGTTGATGTGACATCACACTATTGCTATCTTTCTCTCGCAACCTACTATAAAGTCTGTGTGAGAGAAAGATATAGCAATAGGTGTTGCTATAACCACTAGATAAATTACAGCTGACTCGATCGCCATGTTGGAGCCATTTCAATAATTGAATATCAGTATTGCAGTATTATTAATCATAGAAATTTACAGGTACTAATGCAAACCATATATTTTTCTCTAACCTCAACCGTATTTTTCTTGTTTTATTATTTTTAATAAATATAATATGGCAAATATAGAAGTTATATTTAATTATGAAAAATAGTTACCTACCATATAAAGTTGTATAGTATTTGAGAAATCGTGGATCCAACATTCACACACACATCCACACACACACACACACACACACACACACACACGTCCACACATCCACACACATACACACACACACACACACGACCACACGCACATCCACACACACACACACACACACATCCACACGCACACATCCACACACGCACACATCCACACACACATCCACACACATACATCCACACACACACACACACACATCCACACACGCACACATCCACACACACATCCACACACATACATCCACACACACATCCACACACACACATCCACACACACACATGCACACACACACACACACACACACACAAACACACACTCACACACACATACACAAACACACACACACAGACACATCCACACACACACACACACACCCACACACATCCACACACACACATCCACACACACATACATACATACACACACACACACACACACACACACACACACACACACACACACATCCAAACAACACACACACAACACTCACACACACATCCACACACACACACACACACACACACACATCCACACACACACACACATCCACACACACACACTTCCACACACACACACACACACACACACACACACACACATCCCACACACACACACACACACACACACACACTCATCCACACACACACACACGTCACACACACACACACACACACACACACACACACACACACAAAACACACACACAAACACACAAACACACAAACACACAAACACACACACACATACACACACACGGACACACACACACACGGACATCACTGTAAAAATGTTATAATCAGATTCTAGGGACTTTTAAACGTGCTTATTCACTAAAATCTGGATATGCGATTTTTAGCATGAATACAATATCTCTCTTAGCGAGAGGTAAAAATCAAATGCAGTTAATAATATTAATAATAATAATATAATAGAGGTCCCAAAGGACATTTGACTCAAATTGTATCTGAAGCTGTAATTTTGCTCCAAAAAGGAGGAAGAGCATCAACTGTCAATGAAGACCGATTTTTAATACTTCAGGCCTCCTGTAAGAGCTGATCAAACTGTACAAAATAGATTTTGTAATGGACATTTATCTTTCAGGATTCCTTTTAAAGAATTTTCTTTAATTAGGAATCATAAAAGAGCTGGATTTTGTTTGGTCAGTAGCATTAAGGATAGCAACTGAGACATTGTGGGTCAAACTCTTTACTGATGAATTAAAATTCAATATACACTCGCAGTTGTTTTGCGTAGTTATTGCAGTATTTTTTCCATAAACGGTATACACTCGAAAGGTTAAATGTTTTTCAATATATTGTAAAAGAAACATGCTTACGACTTTTAAGTCCTATTGTGTATTTAAGAAGTTTCATTGTACCCGAATGCTATATGCAATTAGGAATGGAATAGAAAAGCTATCCCCCTGAGAAATACGTCGAATACGTATTTGAATATTTACATTTGAAAATGCATTAAATTGTAAATACTCCTAACATGACATGAAAGTAGAAAAGAAGTTTCCATCTGTAGTGAAGTAATAATAAAAGATTTAAGCGTATCTCTTGGCAGAGTCTGTTTAAATATTGAATAACTTGTTGCAAATAAGCATTTAAAACGAATTTACATTTCCCTGAAAGTGCACGAGTTGCAACAGTTGGCATTTGGATGCGCCGAGCCAACAGAGATGCAGTTATAGAAACGTAAGTAATCCAAGAGAATGGCAACGTCAATTAGAAGTAAGGAGCATTCGGGGATTCGTTCACAATAAAACAGCTTACGCTTATGGTACGCTTTGCTATGCTGGCTTCAGGTATTGCCGTAATAACATTGGGCTGAAACGAGAGATGCATTACGAACGACATACGAAATCGGATTGCTTTATCCACGCTAGACTTAAATTTAACTGACATTGCACAAAATACAACGCCGACATGGGGCTTTATTTCAAACACTGCTATTTTAGAACATGCCTTAAATTCAAAACGTTATACCCCTACATGTTTATAGGTGATTGGGACATAAAATTGCTATACCAGACGTGCTTCAATTTTTATATTTTACGACATATTTTAATGCTGCATTCTTCACATTATTTAATGAGACACTAAAATAGAAATTGGTCTGCAGCAAATTTAAGGAATGTTCAACTTTTTTACCTTGGTCAAAAAAAATATTAAAACTCTTCGAATTTTTTAACTAAAAACAAAAATAACTATACCTATCTGACAAACTTTTGAAAGATTAAATATACAATATTAAAAACTTGTATTTGAAATCATCACTTGCACAAAAATCGTCATTAAAAGTTCAGAAATCGCTACTAAAGTAATCCATTATACGACGGCTTCAAACTAAATCCAATGTTGTCAACATTATAATAATTGTAGGGATGATGAAAATAATTAGAGGTGCAGTTGTGGTAAACAGTTTTTATTAAATAGTAATTTCCTACGTTTCGATTCCAAATGAATCATCATCAGAGATAGTTAAATTACAGTTGGAAAATAAAATCGTTACATTACAAAATCAAAAATCTGGTGTGGCCAACATAATACCTCCCGCCATTTACTGCCAGAGTCACAAAAAAGATTAAGCTAATACTTATTTTTGGATTAGCGATTTTACTCTAATTTTGACAGTTAATTTATTAAAATATAGTCTAATCTAATCCAAGTAACTACATTTTTTGATAATAAAATGAAGATTAAATTCATTAGAATTCACTAATCCAAAAATGAGAATTAGCTTAAACTTTTTGCGAATCGTTAATTTTTATTAATCTAAATACATACCTACATATTTACTTATGCTGGAAACTGTATTGATTACCTTTCCTATTGTTCTATTTACTTTCTTCTTTTTAAAACGTTACTATTAATAATTTGAAATGATTAGTTCTTTGACAGTGACATTTATCTGTCAGTTACATACATTTGAATAACTGCATAACCCAGGAGTTTTATTTGTTTAAAACGTAGGCTCTGGGATTTAAATTATAATTTTATAACTTTATCCATAATATATGTAGAAAAAGTATTAATGCAAATCTGTAGCAAATTTAATAATCTTTAATTTTTATAATAATATTAATCTAGAAAAATAACGTTTAAAGTAATTTAAGCTTCAATATATGGTTTAAATTTTTTCTGAATGATAGTATTTGAGTTAGAGTGGAGGATTCACACACATACACACACACACACACACACACACACACACACACACACACACACACACACACACACACACACACACACACACACACGCGCGCGCGCACACATACACACACACATACATAAAGACATCATTGTGAAAATGTTAAAATTGAATTCTAGGGACCTTAAAACGTGCTCATTAACCAAAATCTGGATATGCGACTTTAGCATGATCCCTATACCTCCCTTACCAAGGGTAGCGGGAGATAAAAATGTACGGATGAAAATGTCAAAAAATATCAGATGTAATAAAATGCATGCATACATCAGAAACAACTAAACATAACTGATATTTTTTGATGACATTTTCACCCTTACATTTTTGATTTAATAATGTAATGATCTTATTTTCCAACTGTACTTTAACTATCCCTGATGATGTTTCATTTGGAATTTTTTGCTATTTCCTGCTCCCCTGTTCATTTTTTCAGTTATTGCCGTAAAATGAACAGATGAGTAGAAATTGCAAAAAACTCAAATCTCTATGTTTGCACCTGATCGTCAACACTCGGTATATAATATTTCGGGTAGGTATACGATGTAAACTAGTAAATTTGTTAACAAAATAAAAAAAATATGTGCAAGAAGAATGAATTAATTAATTCTGATGATGAAGTTTGAGATAACACATAATTTTAAGTGTACTTTAATTTAATTTTAATGAACGGTGGTTCGTTTGATTGACAACAACTGCCAGATTTGTCAACATAACCTATAAATTTCATATTCATGGTAAAAAGTAGAACTTCATTACCTTCATAGGTACATAAATAACTATTAGCTTAGTGTTCGTACATTTTACTTCATCTTTTCGTTATAATTTTTCTATCAGTACTCTAGCAATATAGGAAATTTACTCATATAAAAACATTATTTTGTTCTATTTTCTTTGAAATAATTTTCAGAATGTATGCCAAGCCACTTATGCTGAACTTAGTTTCCTTCAGTAAAACGAAAATTAAAAGCAGTAAAATAAAACCGTGAAAACATTTACACATAAATCGAAAACTAATACTCGACTTTCTTGAAGCTTTGAACTTTGACTGGAGTCACAAAAAGCTCTCCGTAAGCCAAATAACAAATTTCGTTGCATGAATTTTTAACATGCTCCATGCTGGATTGGCGTATGGTTAATGAAAAGTCAACAGCAGAGACTCGTGAACCAGAGATGTGAGCGTTTATCTGACACCAATGCTAATACACGTGGCTTCCTGGATTCGTATTTCGTTACTCAGAATTTATATCATTGTTGCATTTACGATGTGTGTTTTCTTTTAATAAAAACGGTAATGCTTCTAAAATGAATAGATATGTTAAACAATGACAGAAACTAATATATGGTGAGGCACAAAAGAGTGGCCAAGCTATATTGTATTTCTCTAGTATTGCTTTAGCCAGATCTTCTCTCGTGTAGTTGTTTCATTAGTACAACTTAGCATAAAACTGCATATTATTTTCGCATTTAAGGCTTTCCCAATCCAACGTAAAATATGTCATTTTTACCTCCCCTAAAATCCAATTTTAACATTTTCACGATGATTTCTGTGTGTATGTGTGGATCCTCCACTCTAACTCAAATATTATCATTCAAAAAATTTGGAACCTTGTATTTCGAACTTTTTGTGTAATGGCAAGAGCCCATTAGATTTTGGTGAAAACCGGATAGAAGCTCAAAATAGTTTTCTTCGAAAAATATCTTTAAATGTTATTTTTTCGCGATTAATGTTATTATAAAAATTAAAGATTATTAAAATTTCTATAGATTTGGATTAATACTTTTTTATATATTTTATGGATAAATTTATAAAACTATCTATAATTTAAATCCCAGAGCCTACGATTTAAACAAACATACGCAGTTATTCAAATGTATGTAACTGTCAGATAAATGCCATTATCAAAAAACTAATCATTCAAAATAATATTAGTAATGTTTTAAAAAGAAAAAAGTAAATAGAACAATAGAAAAGGAATTCAATGCGGCTTCCAACATAAGCAAATATGTAAGTATGTATTTAAAATTAACGATTCACAAAACTGTTTAAGCTAATCCTCATTTTTGGATTAGTGAATTCTATTCTATCCCGGTATTTAAAATTTTATCTTCATTTTATTATAGCTCCGGCGGCACAATGGTTAGAGCAACGCCTCATGTCATGAGTGCCCTCCGGGCTCTGGGTTCGAATCTCACTGAGGCATGGATGTGTGTGAATGTGAACCCACTCTGTAATTGGGATTTAATCCTGTTGAGGGGTTTAAAAAAAGGTAGTTACTTGGTTTAGATTAGACTATATTTTAAGAAAAAAACTGTCAAAATTAGAGTATAATTCGTTAATCCAAAAATAAGGATTAACTTAATCTCTTCTGTGACTTGGGCTGTAAATGGCGGGAGATATTGTGTTGGCCACACCAGATTTTTCAATATTATCGTCAACTGAAAGTTCACAGCGACAAACGATAGCCTACACACTAGTGCGAAATTATCGAGCAAACATCTGCGAAACTGCAGCGAGATATTTACTTTCGCTGCATGCCCGGTTTGGGTCACCGTCGCTGGGTATTCGCTAGTGATTTCATTATGAAAATTACAGAAAAATAAATGGAAATGAATGAATAAAATACTCAATTTGTGTTAATTTCTGTAATGTTGATTTTAAGTCCCTCTTCATCGTCTGATGTCGAGTATATTGCCACAAATTCTACCACAAAAGTGACACACGCGAATTTCGTTGCCATAATGAACGCGAAATTGTCGTCGTTGTCAGCGCTGCGAATCTTTTGCGTTGATTTGGAAGAGCCTTTAGATTAATATTAAAATGACATTGCTTAGATTAAAGGTGCATTCACAAATGAAAATTAGGTTTATGGTTTTTGCTTAGGTTTAAATAAGTCATTCATAAATTAGTTTTGATATGTACAGACATCTATGTAAATGCTTCAAAAATAAGATTAAAATATTGGTAGAGCAGTACTCAACAAGACACCTGTTCGCCGTGAAACTATCATTCGCTTGGCATTATTGTTTATATTTCAGCAATTAAGTTATGACAGTCTCCATGTTCTTCTTGCATTTGTTTAAAAAGCCGAACCCACCATGTGGATACTAAATAAAGATGGGTGTATCTATATCATTTCAGACTCGTTCTCATTGGTGAAGTTTGTGACGTCCAACTAAATCATAAAGCTAAAGTTTGGACCTTGCAATGTTTAGCTTTATGATTTGGATTTAGAGACCCTAAATTCTGAAATGTGAATGGAGTCATTACATTATATGCGGCCAAAGTCTTTAAATCTAAAGTATATACCATAAATCTAAACCTAATTTTCATTTGTGAATGCACCTGAAGACTACAATAATTATTTACCAGAATGGATGATATTATGAAACTGTTTGAGGCAAAACCACAAAACCAATTTAATGGACAGAAATTATACAGATACTCGCAGATAGCATGTAAATTCCCTGCGATAAGTCGGTGATTGCATCTAGATTTGGATTTTAATTGAAGCAATAACTGTCATTTTTATCGTAATGCATGTTTGGAGGGATAAATTCAATAATGCTGTAAAGTTGCGCTGTAATCAGATTTTATTACCAGTCAGATATTAAAACTAAATCAAAATTTGTTTATTCATGTTTTTCGCTTTATTTCTATTATAATAGAATTGAATTTTAATAAATAAACAATATTTGTATGATTCAACTAGATAAACATCGTTATAATTGCATTTGACTAGGATAAATGTGTTTGTAAATGCATTATTTACATACTAGAATGAACATTAAATTAATAATTATATATATATATATATATATATATATATATATATATATATATATATATATATATATATATATCCCAGTTGATCCCCACTTCATCAATTTCTGATACAAGAATTACAAAACTTTTATCTAGCATCTTTGTCGTACACACATGGCATATACGAGACTTTTATTCGCTATCTCATTTTCGTCGGGTTTTCAGAGGAGTATACGCTATCTCCGTCTAACTAACAGCAAAAAATGAAATAGGAACGATATTGTAACCGTGGTAACGAGTATCATTTTCAAATATTTGAATTATTTGAATATTCATGTCATCTGTCATTCATGTAATTAAGATGATTTTGGCGTCGATAATAATTTGTGCTTCGTTGAGTGTTGGAAATTTTGTTAATTCTTGGGATTATACATATTGTACATTTAGCTATTGCAAAGATAGTGTTTCTAAGATGGCCGACAATTATTGCAACATATTGCTTTTGGACAATAAAAGGAGGTATATTTCATCCATTATACTTATATCATATTTATTCAATTGGTTTATTATTTCTAAATAACTATTTGTACTTCGAATTTTGATGAATAACGAAATTGACACAATATAGGTCATACTGTCAGTTTTTACTAGTCTTAACATTACATCATAATTATTCAATTGCTAAGTATGTGTCACTTCAATTTTTGATGAATAATAATGTTCACGCAGTAGGTATGTGTTATACATATTAGCGAACAACAAAATTATTGCAAATAAAATATTGAAAACGTGAAACATACCAAAGTCCTGTCATACTCCACCTTATATCAAACTAGAAAATTAAATCCCTATAATAAAACCATGGTAACAATATGACGTCATCAATTCCCTCCCTCCCCTGGCGATTTGAACCATATACTTACTATTGATGACGTGGGGACCAAGTCGTGGAAACGGACTTATATATACAGGGTGTCTCACAACTCGCGCCCCAGACGAAACTGACACTTGCCGACGACAATAGGTTGCCAACAAATAGAAGAAAATAATTTGCGGCTGCTTGCATAACGGAGTTACAAGACTTCTTAATCCACCAATCCCGGAAGGATATCTTGAGGTGTGATGATATTATTACAAAATAAAACTGGTTGCTAGGTTTTAAAAATACTACTAGTGAGTTACAAAATTTGTTAGACTTACTGTAATTTTGACACTTTAGAGTTGACTTTTCACTGTCAACAAATTTAGATTTCTATCCGGAAAACGTTCCGAATAGACTCGTGCTGCCTCTCTGGCGTTACGTCCAGTTTCTCCGAAAATTATAATCATTTCTAAGTAATCAGTGGCCGAATACATGGTAAGGATTTGCCTTTTTTTATTCACCTTGTCAAATTTAATTTGACACTGACATTTTTTGAAAACTACAGTCGCCCACTCATTTTAAAGAAGATTTGATTTGTATATAAAACCATAGTAACGTAAAATTACGGCAAACACACGTTAAAGGTGTAAGTCTCTGATTGGTCAATTTTAAGACGTCTTTTCTCGAATATCTTTTAAGCTAGATTTTTTTTCTTCGAAATTACACATCCGAGTGCAGTCTCGCGTTTCCTCATTCGCTCTGGGGCGCGAGTTGTGAGACACCCAGTATGTATATATATATATATATATATATATATATATATATATATATATATATATATATATATATATATTACTTTTATATCTTTTTTCAATGCCTCTTCCTAATATTTCACAATTTGATTGTAGGAGGCGGTATTGAAATTTTCATACCAGCCAATGTGACTGCTATCTGATATTCTAAAAATGTTATAATATCTCCGGAGTTTCGCATTCGAGTTCGATGAGAATTTCATCTGGTATGCACGGCGCTGTTATTGAATCAACAGGGTATGAGTATAAACAATATAAAAGTCCCTGGGGCCATGACTTCGCGTTGCCACGTCAGCATAGGAAGGGATGATGTGTTTGTTTGTGCCGGCTGTTTCCAACCGACTGTTTTCCTCCAACGGCAAATCTTTTCCTATCTAAGGAACATCATAATGTAAATAAACAACGTATCACCTGATACAAAATCCCAAAATACCAGAGAAAATCTTTTCGCACAGACTAACGCAAATACATTTTTCGGAAACTACATTTTCCTAGTTAAATAACAGCGAAGATATACTCGTATATCACTATTCTAATATAGAAAATTTCTCGATTGTGCTATGGATTAGGTATTTACTCGAAATTTCTTTCAAGCAGCATTTATTCTCTTACAATATCGACGTGTCGGTGTACTCTTGCACCTTCTTCTGTGTCTGTATTAATTCAATAAAATACGAAATAATACATACAAATAGAGATTCACGGACTTGGCTTGAAGTTTGAAAGCTTGGATTGGCTTGGTTTGAAAAAGCTTGAAAAATCAAGCCAAACCTGCCGTTCAAAAAGCTTGACTTTTCAAGCCAAGCCAAGCTTCTGTTCCATCAAGCCCAAGCCAAACCAAGCCTAACATTTAAAAAAGCTTGAATTTTCAAGCCAAGCCAAGCCTTCGACTGTCAAGTAGTTTGGTTCAAAACAAGCTTTTCTTAAGAAATGTTGACGTGGCCGACAAAACCGTAATTTTGTGGTGGTAACGTACTTTCTCATTGCTTCGGCACATTTTTGCGAACTTCTAAGAATTGGAGTTCCCAAAAGAACCAGCCTTCATTAACTGCCAGTCTAGTATGCTTCAAAAATTTGTAAATAGGAAACTATACCCTTATTATGCAAGGACCACTTATTTTCCCAATCTGAACCAACTAATCGTACATTGTAGTTGCATTTTACATAAACCTAATCAATATTTATTTAAATTGTAACTAACTTGTTTTTAAATAGTGTTCAAAAAATTCCTAACTCGGAGTAGGCTATGAACAAAGAAAAATATGCCAATTTAAAAATATTTAATTAAATGTCAATTTGACATGAGGTATTGTCAAAAATGTTATCTAAAAAAATCAAAGTTTTAGTTCTTGAATCTTATTTTAGAAATGAAAACAAATTAGGAAACGGTGACTGGATATATATTGTATCCTTCTTTATTGTCTTTTCTCCTTAAAATTACAATTCAAGATCAATTTTGACAATTTGACTTTTGAATTGAATAATGATCAGACATACGTGTCTCTGTTCATAGCTTACTCCGAGTTAGGAATTTTTTTGAACACACTGTACCAAGCTTTAACACATAATATTTATTACTCGCATTTATTAGAATGCTACAAATAGATAATTTTGCTGCAGAATAAAAATTATAAGAAATAATAATATACTCAATACCGCAAGGTAAATTGAGTTACAGACTACGTATGATGATAATTCTTGCATTTTGTACAATGTTTTGTTATTCTGGCATTTCCGAATATGTATATTTATATACAAAGATTTCAATGATATTTTTAGCTCAACCCCTAATATATCCCTAATAAACCGACTTTGTCTGTGCCAGGTATAATAGACAATAACAATGTACCGACAAAGAGGGCATTCTCATTGATACAAGTTTTCATTGTTTCCATAAATCTTTATTAATAATGTCTTCATTTTTGAAACCGATAAACTATTGAACAAACCACGGATATTATGAATCATAACAAGTCTTAGGTGTGTTAAAATCCTCCCTCTACAAGCTCGGATTTCAAACCGACATCTGCCGCAGTTATGATAGTCAAAACAATAGTTATAATTATTTCAATAAATTGTTACAAATAACTCATTGTTTACATTCAAATTTGGTCTGGTAGGGCCTTGAGTAAATTATGACACGTTCGCTAGATGTTTAAAGCAGTGGTAGCTTGGCAAGCCTACATCTAATCATGTGACGATTAATAATGTCCTCAGCAGTTATACGACTTTAAAAGTGAAAGATTGTTCAGCCATCGAGAGGAAAGCAGCCAATAGCATACTTGGTTAGAGCAATATCCCGGCAAGATAGGTGTCTCGGGTTCCAATCCTGATGGCTGACAATTTTTCACAATTTATTTCATAAATACAAACTGTTAACTCATTGTTAATATTAGTAGAGCTAGTAGTTTAATAAAATATACAATGAATCTGAACTATTGTTTTAAGAATCCTATTATTGGGTCACCACTCACCACAGATGCATATTGACAATTAAACTACTATTTCATAGTTTAGCTTATCATGTTATTAATAATGATCTTAACTTCAAATATTTATTGTTTCACTATATATTTATTTGTTGAAATTCTTTCATCTTTTCTCTACAACGCTTTCCATTCGTCCTGGTTTGAAGCCGTCTCCTAGATGAAGCCTGCGATGTATCCTGCATATCAGGACGACAGTTGAAGAACGCTGTAGGTAATTTGTCTTCGTGCAGGCTTGGATTTGGTCACGTTTCGTGCTGTCAAACCGTTAGGTTTTCTCACATTTTTTCTTATTACTTCCACAGACACACTGTCACAACTTTAGAAAGATCACCTGCATCTTTACAGAGAGGGGGAAGGGAGATCGATAAGAAGCAATTAATGGAACAAGAATAAATTAGTTCCAAAGAAAATTATAAGGGGATTTGTTGCTTTGATGCAATTGTTACATATCATATACACAATATACATTCGTACTTAACATTCAGGTTTTATACATCGTAAATAAAATAAATAAATATATTATCATGGCATATTACCCATTGCTGGGTGTGCCAATCTGCTTTGTACATAGATTTCAGTAATGATTATTACATATTTGTACCGTGCGGACGTTCATCAGACGTCACCTCACAGGCACTCATTACTGGCAAGTGGAGTGCACCATATGGGCCACTTTTGTTCCATTTAAAATTCGAAATAATTTTTTTTCGGTCAAGTATCTAACGCGGCCACGATAAATATATATATATATATATATATATATATATATATATATATATATATATATATATATATATATATATATGGCAAAAAAAAGTATTACAACGTTTCAGTAGTAATTTCAATACCCCTAAAAAAATATTCTTTTGGTTTGTTTTCAAAATGTGCCCAAACTGCAGCCTTCACTGCTTCGTGGTCACTGAAATGGCGCCCTTGAAGATCTTTTTTCAAATTTCCAAACAGATAGTAGTCACTGAGAGCCATATCTGGATTATAAGGAGGATGATCAATTTTTTCAAAACCGCAGTCACGAATCGCAGCTTGCGTAATTGCAGCACGTCTAATTTTCCAAATATTTTGTCGAAATTTATGCAGAAGTGCTGCATAATATGCCCCATTGACTGCCGTGTTACATTCTTTAAAGTCTATAAGAAGAATGCCCTTTCAATCCCAAAAGATCGTAGCCATCACCTTTTTTGTCGACTGGCAGACCCTGAACTTTCTTGACGGTGTTTATCTTTTTCGCCTCCATTCCATCGACTCCCTTTTGGATAAAGCATCATAGCAGAGAACCATGGTTTCATCTCCTGTGACTATTGTCTTCAACACCTCCGTTGGGTTTACATCACATAGCTTCAAAAAGTTTTGAGCACATTCAACACGACGTTGGCGCTGAACTGCTGAGAGATGTTCGGGGGCCCACCTTGCACTGACTTTATTCATGCCTAAATGATCGTGGATGATTCAACGAATGCCTGTATCAGAAAGCCCCGTCATTTGAGATATTTCTTTCACCTTCAAGTGTCGGTCGCTTAATACTAGATTTTCAATAAGAGCAATATTGTCGTCCGTTACCACGTCGGCCGACCTTCCTGTTCTGACGTCAACTTCGCCTCCATTCCATCGACTCCCTTTTGGTTAAAGCATCATAGTGGGGAACCATAGTTTCATCTCCTGTGACAATTGTCTTCAACACCTCCGTTGGGTTTACATCACATAGCTTCAAAAAGTTTTGAGCACATTTAACACGACGTTGGCGCTGGACTGTTGAGAGATATTTGGGGACCCACCTTGCACTAAATTTATTCATGCCTAAATGATCGTGGATGATTCGACAAATGCTTGTATCAGAAAACCCCGTCATTTGAAATATTTCTTTCACCTTCAAGCGTCGGTCGCCTAATACTAGATTTTCAATAAGGGCAATGTTGTCGTCCGTCACGACGTCCGCCGACCTTCCTGTTCTGACGTCATCTTCGCCTTCATTTCATCGACTCTCTTTTGGATAAATCATCATAGTAGAGAACCATAGTTTCATCTCCTGTGACAATTGTCTTCAACACCTCTGTTGGGTTTACATCACATAGCTTCAAAAAGTTTTGAGCACATTCAACACGGCGTTGGCGCTGAACTGCTGAGAGATGTTTGGGGACCCACCTTGCACTAACTTTATTCATACCTAAATGATCGTGGATGATTCGACAAATGCTTGTATCAGAAAGCGCCGTCATTTGAGATATTTCTTTCACCTTCAAGCGTCGGTCGCCTAATACTAGATTTTCAATAAGGGCAATATTGTCGTCCGTCACCACGACCGCCGTCCTTCCTGTTCTGACGTCATCTTCCAAGGATTCCTGCCCAAATCGAAACCGTTTCGACCAATCTTTTACCACAGAATAAAAATACCGTTCGTGCTATTATCACCAATCATTTGGCCAACAGTTCTTTAAAGTTATAAATCTGTATATAAAGAAGCCGAAATAATTTTGTAGAAATTTCTAACCATTTGTGTAGATTTTATTATTTGTTGAAATTATGAGTTTAATACAACACCATACAAGATTTTTTTTAAATTCTCTGTAGCATTTTCAAAGAAGTTTACAGTCTTCCTGGGAAAACTTAGCAAGTATATAAAAAATGTTACCTATGTAATAACATTTGAAAATAAAGAGTCCATTTTTCTCTAGCTACTTGGCAGTGTTCATTTCTCCTTAGGTGTAATTACCGCTATGCTTTTTGCTTTATTTGTTTTTTCTCAGGTTACTCGATTTAATTCTGGGAATTAATTTCTGGATCATTAAGCTAATGAACAACTTACACTAGAAGTGTTTAAAATTTTACGATAATTGTTTTTCTTGCGTTAGAACGCGATGTTGTATAAACTTTCCTGTTTATGATTTCGTCGGCGCTTTGCGAATTTAAATTTATAATATTTTGCTTTCAAACTGTGTGATTTTAAAACATGTTTATTTATTTCTACATAAAGGAGCTTTTATCAAGATTTATCACAAAAAAAGCATTTCTTTCAGTGGAGTTCTGTTTGTCAGTGTTTGTTGTGTGTTGTAATGCCAGTTTGTTTTATTTAAAACCAGCTTTCAAAGATAAATATTTTTAATTACATTTTATTTTCAAAGGAATGTTTCTCCCTGGAATATGTTTTGATATATCTTACAAAATTCTTTTTAACTTTGCTAACAATTTTATTTTTAATCAAGCAGCATTTTGCTTCGACGTTTGCTCAAAAATATATATGTATCTATTCGTAAACATCATCTGCACATTTATATTTAAAATACAGATACCTTTCATTTTATTACTAAAAAAAATATTCAAGCAAACAAATTTAATCATTGGGTGCATATGTTCAAAGTCTAGCTAGTTTTGATTCTGGTGCACTTGCAGCTTTACTGACGATGACATTTTTCACTAACTGAAGCAGTGGCGTACCCATTGAGAGGGCGATGGGGGCGATCGCCCCCCCTAGAACTACACATATTTTTTTATATCAGTGACATTTCGTGTTATTTGACCATTTTAAATCTGCTATAACTTTTGTTCATTTATCTCCAAATTTCTTCTAATAATGGCCCCGCACTTAACTAAATTTGACTTAAGTATCGTTCACAATAAAAAAAATATGGTATCGGATCAATGGAACTTGCTATCAAGAAAAAAATTGGCGTGATGAAGAAATTGCGGTAGAATTTCTTGGGAAGAGACAGCCATTTTCAAGCATAAATTATGCTATAAGGTGACTGATATATTTTCTTGTTTAATGTTTCTAATATTTTTAATATAACATAACTTAAAATCTTTGCGTTTATTTGAAATATGAAAAAATAAGTACATGAAATTGTTTAAAATATATGTATATATTTATAAAAACACGCGAAAAGTACATACACAAAAATTATATATATATATATATATATATATATATATATATATATATATATATATATATATATATATATATATATATATATATATATATATAAATTTCCTCTATATTAGTTTCAAGAAAATGATCACTGCAAATTTTTGTTGCTTTTGTAGGTGTGAAATCTTTTCTTTTTATGGCATCTATCCACAATCGTAATATACCACTATTATTTTGGGGTCTCGTGTCAGGTTGCGAATCGGGGGAACAGAGTTCGATCTCGACCGACGCCAAATATTTCCAATTTTAAATGGCACAAAATTGACCCCTGTGGTGCACTCTCCACGCCAGCAATGAGTGCCCGTGAGGTGACGTCTGGTAAGCGCCCGCACGGTGCAAATATTTCATCATTACCGATATCTGTGTACAAAGCAGATTGGCACACCCAGCAATGGGTAATATGCCGTGATGATATATTTATATTTATTTATTTATAAAGAAATTAAATTTCATAAAACTGCCAGCTTTGCTATAAACATGGAGACATCTACTTTATTAAAAAAAATCTGATTGATAGATGTCAGTATCAAGTGTAATTGACATAGTATGTTTGTGTTATAATTTTACTGGAAATATAGAAACTTTCTGTACGTAATTTGAACAAAACACATAGAACTGACTTAAGGTATTGTACTGGAAATATTGAATCTTTTGCAATAAACTTTCTGTGTGGAATTTGTACAAAATACATAGAACTGACGGAAGGTAATGTGCTGGCCACATCAGATTTTTTCTACATAGCCTAGTGCAAAACGTTATAGACCTAGATGCCAACCCATGAATATTTATTTGTATATGGCTCATTGAATTAACGTCATCTATAATATTTCGTAGTAACCCATGTAAATATAAGCATGAGCGAATCTTCCGTCTAGAATCCAATGTTTGCATATTTAAATTTGATAAAGTCGCGGAGTAACTGTAAGTAAATGAATTAAAAAGAGGAGAAAATTTTATCGCGCAATATCGTACAAACTTTCTTTGTACCCATTCAATTTCGATACTATGAGTATGATACATGGGATTCCAGATAATCAAGCAATACTCAAGCTTGGATCTAACGAGAGAAAAATATAAGGACTTGAGAGTTTTGATATTAGTGAAGTTACGTAAATTTGTAATAATGAAACCTAATGTCTTATAGGATGTATATGCACTAAATAATCATAATGAGGACCGAAATTTAATCTGGGATCAAATATAACTCCCAAGTCCTTATGAGTATTAACTCTGTCAAGACTAAGGTCACCAACCCAGTAGGACGAAATAGTTGTAGTATGCTTCATTGAGTCATAACTTTACATTTTAAGACATTAAAGAAAAGACGTGCGGATGAGCACAAAGCCAGAAGGTTATCAATATCCTTCTGAAGCTGATGGCAATCAGAAACGACCTTATCACACTAGTTCGCAAAATAACCACTTCTAATGGTAATGTTACAAGTTCAATTAACAAAACCTGTCAAATATACCACCCTCTTTGAGTGGATGAAAAATCAACAAGCATCGTTCGTAGATCAATCAGCAATGGTAGTGGGAAGTAAGAAAAATATTCGAATCGGTTTCCCATTTGGGCGGAGATGTTAGTTACGAGGTGTTTTTTTAGCACGGAGCGCGTGCCTGATAAGACTGTGTGGGTGGAGGTGCGAAAGATGAAAAAACAAGCTGTCAATGTGATGTATGCGCGGTCGCTATCGAGGCAGATCAACCCCGTATCGATTCCTGTCGAACGTTCAGAGTACCCATTCATGCGCGCTACACACCGATCAAATCACACCAAATATAATCACAGTCATTGCCTATCAACGGTACCGACACTAAAAAAATAGGGAGTCATACTTCGTATTGAACCTGAACCATTATTAACCGAGTATTTTTTAAAACCTGAACACAAATCTGAACTTTAATTTTCAATTTTGAATGAGTGAATCCGGATCCAAATCCACCCGAATAGCAATAACCCAAACATGGGTGGAGGTATATGTCTGGTGATGTTAAACGAACAAAATTACAAAAGGATATTTTTTTTATCAATGGGTACAATGTGTAGAGCAAAATATATGAAATCCTATCCACAAATCATGGATCCGGTAGATGGATCTGGTAGATAAGGTATAATTTTCGAACACGGTAACTATTAACCACTCGTGTTTTCGAACGCAGTCGGTAGATGCGGTATCTACCGATAGAATTTTCGTAAATGCCTATTAAAATTTTACTGTTGCCATCTACTGAGTTCTGAAGTAACCTCTTTGGACAAAGACGACAAGCTCGAGGAGAGAGAGAGAGTGAGAAAGAGAGAGAAAGAGAAAGAAAGAAAGGGAGTAAAGCACTACCACGACTTGTTAGATAGAATGTAAAACAGGATTTAAACGTGTTGGATAATTTTGTTTCTGTAACATTAACTTTTTTTAGAATTTATCATCACTTTCAAATCATTGTTAAAACAAAACTGATCACTCATGCATACATCAAACACCACGGTAAAATAAAACAGAGCAAATATCAAATCTTATTAGAACAATACGTTGGAAAGAGAAGAGAGGCCACGGTAATACATACACCTTCGAGCTTGCCATCTGCTTCCAAAGACATGTAGTACTGGAAGGGAGAATGGGGTGTATTCTGTAAAAAATGTTAATTTTAACATGCCTTTAAAAAATTACATTTTAACATGACTGTTAAAAATAAATTCATTTTTTTGGTATTCTCTACGCGAAAATTTGACAGTGTTGTTAAACACCAAAATAAAGTGATCAACAAGATAGAAAAAAGACACGTCTTTGCTTAAGTCATGTGGTTAGTAACCATAATACACATATATAAAATTAATAAAAAAGTAAACTGTCAACTTATCTGTCACTTTGAAATATTAGAAAACGAATCTGTCATTTAGAATTTTTAGATAAACGAATGGAAATAATTCTTCTGAAAATAAATAAAAATCAGCTGCATAATCATGTCTCATTTTTAGGTTCTATATTAAAAATGAATTATATTAAAATTGTAATAAAAATTATCATTAGGTATGTAAAAATTTCTTCTTCTACCCTCAGAATTGGCGATCTAAGATGTTAAGTTACGTTATGGTTTGACGAACAACACAGGAATAAACAATTTTAACTACATTTAATACATTATAATAAAGAACTATGTTTAAATCGTGCCATCGTGCTCTCGAAATACTATTCAAAGGTTCAGTTGTGAATCTTGCTGGAATTATGTTAATTAAATATTTCTACTGGCACCAAGCTGTGATCCACAAAGATATAAGATGGAACGGGTGACCGTATTAAATAAAATATGTCGTAAAACAGTTGTATATTCTACTAAATATCACCTAGATATTTTTTGCCGTCATTCTCGGTAATTTTTCATTAATTAGAAGAGCAACAAACTCAAATGCTGTTATAATTTTATTGTATAAACAGATGTTAAATCTTTAAAGGCATCGATTTGATTGACGTTAAAATATGAGTTTCAGTGATTAAAAAAAAATCGGTTAAGTTTGCTGTTTTTTTTTTAAATATTCCATACTTTAATCCCACCCTGTATGTTACACTAATATCATTATATTGTTTATACTAATGTTTCTTTCTTTTGTTTCAGGTAAGTCACGATGTATTTGCAATCTAGTTACCGGTGAGTTGAAAACTAATGAGGTATTTACTGTAAACTAAACACAAACAAACTGATCAATACTCGGGTAGAAATGTTCTGTTTAAAATAAATAACACCCTGTTTGAATGTTTTATATTGCATCACTGGGAAATGAATGACTGCCACGCCCAAATGCTGTATTTCCAAAACTAATTTTCCGATTCGGTTCAATATTTAAATAAACGATTTAGTGCATATCAAATTAATTCTGTTTACCGATCAAGCTATTTTTCACCCTAATAGACGTTGAAAAATCACCTTTATTGCGACTGACGTTTCACCAAATTGCACATTTTTAATTTGTTTACCACAGAGGGAATTGATGATGAAAAATTTATACTCATTTCCGTACAATCTTGTACGGAAAAGCGAAAATATCGTGAACCCGACATTGCCAAATGATATAGATTTTTTAATCATAAATATTTTTTGCTGAGAGCCAAAGAGTTTAAATTATAAGATATGCATATTTTGTTTATACTTTAGATTTAAAGACTTTGGCCGCATATTATGTAATGACTCCGTTCACACTTCAGAATTTAGTGTCTCTAAATACAAACCATAAAGCTAAACATTGAAGGTCCAAACTTTAGGTTTATGATTTAGTTTGACGTCACAAACTTCAGCAATGAGAACGAGTCTGAAATGATATAGATATATACACCCATCTTTATTTAGTATACACTTGGTAGATTCGGCTTTTTACACTAATGCGAGAAGAACATGGACACTGTCATCTATCGATATTTTAATCTTGTTTTTGAAACATTTACATAGATGTCTGTACATATCAAACTAATTTTCAAGTAATTTAAACTTACATTTATGAATGACTTGCTTAAACTTAAACAAAAACCATAAACCTAATTTTCATTTGTGAATGCACCTTAAAGGTACATTCACAAATGAAAACTAGGTTTAGATTTATGGTCTATGTTTTGGATTTAAAGACTTTGGCCGCATATTATGTAATGACTCCATTCGCATTTCAGAATTTAGTGTCTCTAAATCCTAATCATAAAGCCAAACATTGCAAGGTCCAAACTTTAGGTTTAAGATTTAGTTTGACGCGTGGTTTGACGTTACAAACTTCACCAATGAGAACGAATCTGAAACGATATATATATATATATATATATATATATATATATATATATATATATATATATATATATATATATATATATATATATATATATACTCATCTTTATTTAGTATTCACTTGAGGCGATTTCGGGCGACTTACCCGTTCACTTCTTCGGATTACTTACGGTATGATATGGTTAATGGTGGCGCCAAAAATCGTTGGTTCACTTGTTGACACCGTGCTTGGTGGTTATGTATATTCTGCGACATTTAAAACTATCAAAAATAGTGTCTGACAATTAAAATGCATTAACGGAGAAAGGTAGTTTTTTCCATATTTGTCCAAAAAAGAGTCAACGAAAATAATGTCACCCTGTTTGACATAAGACCACGACTCCGGCTGTTTTGACATTTCAAAAAAAAGACATGATAAAAAGAGATAGAAATAGTGTACAGAGAGCTGACCCGACTCGCAAACCCGTTCAGCTGAGAGCACTGATCCAAGCATACCGGGTATGTTGTTCCTAGCCCCCGAATGTGTGAACGTACCTGAACGCAACATACATAGTGAACGGTTGTCGCCCGAAATCGCCTTTGGTGGAGTCAGCTTTTTAAATAAATGCGAGAAGAACATAGAACTGTCAAAATTTAATTGCTGAAACAACCAATAATGCCAAGCGAATGACAGATTCACGGCGCAAGGGTATCTATTAAGTATTGTTCTACCGATATTTTAATTTTGTTTTTAAAGCTTTTACATAGATATCAGTACAATCAAAACTAAATTAGAGTTAAATTAAACTTGCATTTATGAATGACTTACTTAAATCTAAACAAAAACCATAAACCTAATTTTCATTTGTGAATGCACCTTTAGAGATTACAAAATTGTAAGTCCATTACCAAGATTTTACAAAAAATGGTATTTTGAGTTTATGATAATAAAAAATTAATTCCGAAACCGAAAACACATCCATCTTGTGCCCCCACCGATTGATATATCAAATTTAAAGCACTGATACAAACAAAAAAAGCGCCTGAATAAAATTACATCCGTTGGACACTTGTAACTCGCCTTTGAAGCTTTAATTTATGAGCTTTGTGAAAAAAGTTGTGAAATTACAGGAACAGGAACCAAATAGATTTACTGCCTGGCGTTTGGAATATCCACTCAGGTGGACGTAATTTTATTAGTTTCTATGCCGGATACATGAGCCGTGCTGTATATGGTTTTGCATTCTGTTGTGTTTTTACTGGATATTTGGAGAGAGATATTCTATTTGTTTCACGGATAGTTTTGTTCGTTTTCTGTTTCCTGGAATACATTTGCAGTCAAGTCAATACATCAATTCTATTTTTAATTTATCGGTTACCATGTCGGTTATCTTTCAATAACAGTACAGACATTGGCCTGGATTGTACAATATTGTATTCAGATTTTATAAATTTGAAGTTTGGGAACTTTCTCGTTTCTCCAAGTTTTTAAATAAAAGAATTAGGCCGTAGGTTCTAAATAATTATGACAAAAAGTTATATGTCAATTTTATTACAAATATTGGACGTTTCCGACATCAGCTATAATACTTTTTGCCAATAACAATTTTACTCAACTATTTGGCATTTTTGAAAGTATATGTCGCCGAATGTAACTCATATTTACATTCTGGACTATGGTTGATTTTGCCAAGAAATCTGGCGTGGCCATCACAATAACTCCCGCCATTTACCGCCCGAGTCACAAAAAAAATAAGTTAATCCTTATTTTTGGATTTGCGGATTTGAATCTAATTTTGGCAGTTTATTTCTTAAAATATAGTCTAATCTAATCCAAGTAACTACCTTTTTTGGATAATAAAATGAAGATTAAATTTTAAATACTGCTATATAATAGAATTCACTAATCCAAATATTAGAATATACACTGGCTTGCAAAAAAATCGCGTACACCTTAAAAATCAAGTAACCGAGTTTTTGTAATTTTTTAGCTCTGTAAATAATGTAAAAACTGACAATGTTCTCATTGTCATCACTATTTGATCTATTATGGAGCTAGTTCTTAATTGTGTATAATTTACCCACTGTTAAATTACAAATATATTCCAGAAAAATGAAAGAACAACCAAGTATGTATTTTAATTTCTGTTAATTTTGACATCTTAATTGACACTAGTAACATTGACAAGTTCAAAATCAAGATCGACTCAATACATCAAAAAATAGGTGTACGCGATTTTTTTGCAAGCCAGTGTACCTTTGCAATTTAAAGAGGTAAAAGATGTGCGCAATGGGAATCTGCGCATAGTAAGTACTGCAATATTTCTGACGTTTCGTTTGACACCCCAACTGGCAGTTGTTCGCGACATTTTACTTACTATTTACAACGATAGAAAGAGATAACTGTTAAATTGAAAAGATCTATTAGCTTAAACTTTTTTGCGAATCGTTAATTTTTATTAATCTAAATACATACCTACATATTTACTTATGCTGGAAACTGTATTAATTTTCTTTCCTATTGTTCTATTTACTTTTTTCTTTTTAAAACGTTACTATTATGAATTTGAAATGATTAGTTCTTTGACAGTGACATTTATCTATCTGTTACATACATTAAATAACTGCGTATCCAAGGAGTTTTGTTTGTTTAAAGCGTAAGCTCCGGGATTTAGAAAATTTAATAATCTTTAATTTTTATAATATAAACTATTTTGAGCTTCAAGTAAAGTGACATTTCCTGTTATCCGATTTACACTAAAATCTCTCTCCAAAAAAAGCTCTTTCTATAATAAAAAAAGTTAGAAATACAAGGTTTCAAAATTTTCTGAATGATAGGATCCACACACACATACACACATATTCACAGACAGCATCGTGAAAATGTTAAAATTGGATTCTAGGAACCTTAAAACGTCGTCATTTACCAAAATCTCGATATGCGATTTTTAGCACGATCCCTATACCACCCTTACCAAGGGTAGCGGGAGGTAAAAATAAGGACATGTTTTTTATCCTTGTTATCAAATTTAGATATTAAATGCCACATTTTGATGTAACAAGCTCCTAAATTCTACTTCCAATTTCTCCTGAAGCGATATGACCAAAGACATACTGAATTGTCTCTAATAAATGGCTGTATTTTCGTATGTTTTGCTAATGTTATTCTATCTAAAAAAAAATATTTCGTATTTGAGACCACAAATTCTTTTATTATTTGACATGTCCACAAACAAAGTTGTTTAGAAAACATTTGAAAAAAAAAACAAAAGCAATTTCCCGCATAAATCCTGATATCAGAAAAACAAAACCAGGAAAACTGGAAGACAAGTCAACATCAGGTAATCAATAGTTGAGAAGCAAATAAACTCGACATCGAGGTGTGTTCAACTCTTGGCATTGAGTTATGACAGAGTGGACATTGCATATGAAAAGCAAAATAATAGTGGAACTAAGTGAGTTGGAAAAATAAAACATATATATTCTCTTTCGCATCGAGGGAGATTTTTCAAGAAAAATAAACACATTCATAAAAATCAGTTCTTTGAAGTATTTTCCAAAATTGTAATAAGTAGGTGTTAGTAATTAATTGAAATTTCAGTCAAACAGCATTTATTCTCTTACATAACCAATATTTCGGTATACTCTTGCATCTTCTTCTGGGTAAGTAAGTTCTTACAGAATATTACTGCTGTCGAATTTAAGATATAACTGATGTGTATGTGCTCTTTATGATTTTATGTACGATGTTAAAAAACTGATAAAAAACGGATGTATTTTGTGTACATGAGAATATGTAATATTTTGTAAGATCTTACTCACGTAGAAGAGTGTACCGAAACGGCGTTTATGTAAGAAAATAGATGCAGTTTGATTGAGATTTCGATTAACTGAGACACAGATGCAAAAAGTAGGCAGCTCCAATTCTATACTAATTTCAACTTTGTGGTCAGATATACATACATATTAAGAAAAGGATTCTTCATCGATTTGTTGAGAAGTTATAGAAGATACATTCATATCTTCTTCATCAATTTAGTGCCAAAATAAGACAGCTCCGATAAGTCTAATGTTTTCACTGCATAATATATTTTGTTTGTTGTTTGAAATCATTGACATATGTCTTGCACATACGAATAATATGATGAATCTAAATTCTGATAAAGCCTACCCAGTCCTCAGACAGCTTCATAGATGCTTAATACTCATTCTTAGGTACCTACTCAAAAATTATAAAAATACGGAATTTCGTAATAGTAGTAGTAGCATATTATTTAGGGGTTAATACGTTTCAAATAGTCTTCTGATGCAAAAAAGAGTCAGCTCCTTAATTTTTTTTAATTGCTGCACATTAACTTCATTATTAGACATCTGATGTTGCCAACACTATACCTCCCGCTATTTAATTTTTATTAATTTAAATATACATACTTACATATTTAGTTATGCTGGAAACTGTGTTAAGATCCAATCCATATAACTATGATTCTATTTACTATTTTCTTTTTAAAACGTTACTATTATTAGTTTGAAATGATTAGTTCTTTGACACTGACATTTGTCTGACAGTCAGTGGTCGATTTGGGGTGGTATACGGTGGTATGCCATACCAGTAAAAAAAATTTTTTTATTAAACGTTCCAAACCTATTTATATCAAAATACTGCATACCGGTATGGTGTTGTAATGTCTTCAAGATTAACATTTATTATCAATTAACATTAATAAAACTGACTTGTGTATATTTTTATACAATTATTATTTATTTTTCTGTTTTTTATTTTACTTACCTAGGATTTATATCTGTCTTCATTATAAGATTTTTTAATTTATGTTTTGTATACAATATACAGGTTGTCTCAACTCGCGCTCCAGAGCGAATGAGGAAACACGAAACTGCACTCGGATGTGTAATTTCGAAGAAAAAAAAATCTAGCTTAAAAGATATTCGAGAAAAGACGACTTAAAATTGACCAATCAGAGACCTACACCTTTAACGTGGGTTTGCCGTAATTTTACGTTACTAAGGTTTTATATAAATCAAATCTTCTTTAAAATGTGTGGGCGACTGTAGTTTTCGAAAAATGTCAGTGTCAAATTAAATTTAAATTTGACAAGGTGAATAAAAAAAGGCAAATTCTTACCTTATTCAGCCGCTGATTACTTAGAAATGATTATAATTTTCGGAGAATGTGGACGTAACGCCAGAGAGGCAGCACGAGTCTATTCGGAACGTTTTCCGGATAGAAATCTTGTGGATCATAAAGTGATATTGAGAGCCATCGCAAGGACGCATGAGACCGGTCAAGTTATGCCAGATCGAAAAGAAACTGGTGGTGCTCCTAGAATCGCTCGTACAGTTGAGAACGAAGAAGCTGTTTTAAATGTCTTTGAGGAAGATGGTACCAGAAGTATTAGAGAAGTCGCGGGCCAATTAGGTATTTCCAGGGCTTCGGTACATCGAATTTTGAAAAATAAACGGCAACACCCGTATCATTACACTTGTGTATAGCATCTACAGCCGGAAGATTACCCTGCTAGAAGAGAGTTCTGTACATGGTTGCTAAAACAAGAGATACTCGAACCAAATTTTGTTTCGCGGATTTTATTTTCGGACGAATCGATTTTCGCCAGACAAGGATGTTACAACGTACTGTACGATATAAATGATGATCTCGGATGACACCTTCGCTAACCTAAATTTGTTGACAGTGAAAAGTCAACTCTAAAGTGTCAAAATTACAGTAAGTCAAACAAATTTTGTAACTCACTAGTAGTATTTTTAAAGCCCGGCAACCAGTTTTATTATGTCATAATATTATCACACCTCAAGATATCTTTCCGGATTGGTGGATTAAAAAGTCTTGTAACTCCATTATGCAAGCAGCCGCAAATTATTTTCTTCTATTTGTTGGCAACCTATTGTCGTCGGCAAGTGTTAGTTTCGTATGGGGCGCGAGTTGTGAGACACCCTGTATAATATAATATATGCAATGTTTATTTTCTTTATGTGTATTTTATTAATGTTAAATATATTTGTGACGATTTATATGTAATTTATTATATTTAAAATATTGCTGTTTAGAAAAGCACTCCACCCAATGTTTGAACACATATATATATATATATATATATATATATATATATATATATATATATATATATATATATATATATATATACATTTCTTTTAACTTCGACAAGGCATACCACTAAAAAAAAAATGCCACTTCGACCACTGCTGACAGTTACATACATTTGAGATATGAACTGTGTAACCAAGGAGATAGATATAGATTTGAAGGTATTTTTCGAAGAAAAACTATTGGAGCTTCAAGTAAAGTACTATTTCTGGTTATTTGATTTACATCAAAATCTAATGGCTTCGTCTTATATTAGAATAAGGTAGAAGGTTTCAAAATTGTCTGAATGATAGTATTTGAGTTATAGTGGAAGATCCACCCACATACACATACATACACACATACACACACACGCACACACATACACACACACGCACACACATACACACACACACACATACACGCAAACACATACACACACATATATACACACAGACATCATCGTGAAAAAGATAAAATTGGATTCTAGGGACTCATTTACCAAAATCTCCATATACCTCCCTTACCAAGGGTAGCGGGCGGTAAAAGTGTGTAACTTCGATATATTGTTTAATTAACTACACCACAGTATTTACATAGAATCTAAAATATATTTATTTACGAAGTTAACAGTTTTACCTCCTTAAAATTTTATAAAAATGATGCTTCCCCATTTTTGCACCGGTGTATTCAACTGATTACACCTAATCTATACCATAAGAGGCTACCTGTAATTCGGTATAATTCTTTTCAGAAATGTCCAAAAAACTAAACTGCAACGTTATTTTTTGCAAATATTGCTTGTTGAAATTTTTCGTTTTCTCTTGTGAAAAATTGGCAAATTTAATTAACCTAAAACCTAAAGGGTATCGTGAGGATCAGTATTAAGCAAATAATTATTTAGTGTGAGAAAAATTGAAGAGTCGACCATTGTTCAGTTGCTCAGCTCATTCCAGCTTACACTGTTCCCACACGCGATTGGCTCATTTCGTCCCATAAATATCTCACAGGTTGCGATCACGGCGAGCCGCGCAGCAAACTGATTTGACAGTTAATTTTTACCGCACGAAACCAAATAAAGAAATGCGCACTGTAAAGCTAATTACCCTGTTGAAATGAAAGTTGTTATTTATAATAAGCTTTCAAAACAGAGTGTACTTCTAACTTTCCTTTAAGAAAAATAATTCCGAATCGCTGGAGCTTTTTCTCAAGTTGGGAATGTTTTTGTGACTGCCTCGCCCTTGGGATTGGATAATTCCCAGAAAGCAAAAGTTACTTTTTTTGTTCTTATGATGAATTTTAATTAAGAAAGTGCTACATCAAGAAATGTCATTGGAATTTTTCAATCAATCTTCTGCAAACTTTTCTTTTTAATAATATTGTTCTACACTAGAATTTTATTTTCTTATGGACGAGTTCTAAACTTTATACTTCTATACGGTGAATTTACTGTGCGTCAAAGAGTAGAACTAGATTGTCAAAAATTCATATTGAGAACACTGTCGATGTAACGTAAGTTGATTTATTATTTTGGATATATTAACTTGATTCATAACCGTGCGTATAGTTTTATTAGTTTATTATTTTTCACATATGTGATAATACACTTATATGGTATGACTAGCGAATGAATGTTGACATTTAAATTATTTTTTGTGCAACCGGACGCGAAATAAGCATTTCGCAGCCGCAATACAAGCCGCGAAATTGGATTTCGCGACCGTTGTTATGGTAACGGACGCGAAATGAATTTCGCGGCTGTTGTCATGGTAGCGGCCGCGAAATTAGGTAAACAATCACTTTGACACTTGAGAATTGCATGGTTTTGTTTATGAAATGTTAATCCCATAGCCACCTTGAAAGCTAACTTTCTATTTACAATGAAACTGTTGAAAATTAATAAAAAATTTAATTTGCACAAAAAATATTGTGTACACCTTGTCCGCGAAATCCTTTAGCACCCTCGAGATTGTCTTGCCTCGGCCGTAAGCGGCATCGGCGACAATGTTTCTCTCGGTACGATAAAGAGTGATTTCGCGGCATTGATATACAAATAACTATTATAGATGTGGTTTCTTTTCAAACGCTATGAACCCATTTATATACTGGACTAGGAAAGCACAGAAATAAATTACTATGTCTGGCTGAAAATAAATGGCCGACTAGGGTAACTGAATATTAAAACAGGGGTGCGTTTAAAATATTTTAAACATTTTTCGTTTATGTTGATGTTACCAAAATATTTTAATCTTTAAACTATTTAGTTTGGCAATTCTATAAAATAGGATTATTTTTAATTTTCTCTAACAGTAATTCCGACTTGAGGGTCGCTTACACCTGAGATAAACTAAATAGAATTTGCGGTATTAAATTTTTTAAATACATCCCTGAATCCTGTTGCTAAGGCCATTTTAAATGCCTCCTGGTATTGAGCACAATTCTAATCTTTTGTAACGGAATACATAAGGGTCAGTTTCCTTTCAAATCAAATATAGGGAAATGTTTTCAAAAAAAACCAAAACTTTTAAATAATATAAACGTCAACTTTCATTCACTAGTCATACTATACCATTGGCGGTACTTTCTCAAAATCCCGCTAATTAATATACCTGCATTTATTTATGATTTGTGAAAATTTGATGTAATGTCATATTCTTGTTCTGTATTTCTTAAAATTCAAGTAAAACATTAAATTTCACATAAATATTTCGTGTGCTGGATTTCAAATATTTTGTTACAACCCTGTCATGTTACCCATCAAGCCCATTTAGGAAGCCACCCGCTGTCTAAATCGAGTCAGGTACGTTTGCAAATATCTTGAAACATACTATATTCTTTACGTAATAATGGCTATGCCCAATATACATCCTTTTAAAAAGGACTGGGAATCTTAGTGGTCTGGATTTCGAACTTGAAGGCATCAGTTATAGAGTAAGTTATGGGTCATATTTAAAAAAAAATCATACTGATTTTTTTATAAATTTTGTAAATTGAAACTATACAATAACTAAGACAATCATACAAAATTCCAGTGTCTCCACATATTTATAATTTTGTACAAACACTACTGAAACAATCACAAAAACGACATTTCGTTTTGAAGACTCTTTCAACATTGGCACAAAATTGACCCCTGTGGTGCAGTCTCCACGCCAGCAATGAGTGCCCGTGAGGTGACGCCTGGTAAACGCCCGCACGGTAAAAATATGCCATCATCATTACCGATATCTGCGTACAAAGCGGATTGGCACACCCGGCAATGGGTAATATGCCATGATATATTTATTTATTATTTATTTCAACACTGAAAAGGTTTTTGCATGTACCTCAAAAGAATGTTTTCAGAAACTATTTCTTTGTAAGTTACGTTTGAATTTATTGTAATTCCTATAATATTTTAATCTCCTTTCAATTTTCATATTGATATTAGAAGAAGTATATTTAAAACGCATTATTATTTGAATGCAGATTTAAAAGTATATAATGAAGAAACATCGTATAATATTTTAATCTCTTTTCATTTTACAAATTGATGTTAGAAGTACATTTAAAATGCATTATTATTGTAACGTGGAACGCCCGCCGTCGCCGCCACTGTCGCTACCGCCATCGCCGCAGTATTGAGCGAGTGTCTAGTTATAGCGATAACGTTTCGTTTGACAGGCCAACTGACAGTTGTTCGCGCCATTTTCTTACTATTTACAGCGATAGAGAGATGGCCGTTAAAATGAAAAGGTCTATTGATGACTATTTATTCACAGATGCAGTCAGTATAAACATAACTGAATTTGGATTAAATTTTTCACATATATTTTTACCTCTCGTAGAACGATGTTGTAAAATACTAAGAAAAGTAAATATAGATGTACGTGGAAAAACAAAAATGTATTCTATTTAATAATTGTTTTCAAGGAAAAGGTGTACTCTGCTTTCTCAAAGCTTCCTTCCACTTGGTATACAGTATACTATGCTTTGAATACTAGTATAGGAAAAGAGAAAAGTTATAAATAAACTCTTGGAATTTGCTAATTTTAAATATAGTTTATCGTCAATTTCTTGTCGCTATAAAGGTAATACCAGGAATTCCTCTCCCTTCACCTTCAGGTATTTGAAATATTGCTCGTTTAATAACCTCATGTCGCTGATTTTCTACTCGAACGGTTGATCAAACGAGAAATGAAAAACATCTAGAAAAGATCCTTCAGCAACAGTTTCCTGGTATACACGAGTCATTCGATGCATTCCGCAACATGTTACTGGAAAATAAAAATTCCCATCATATTGGAACGCTCCTCGGGAATTTAAACATTGGAGAAATTATTTCTATTTACAGCGACGAAAGTTTTTAAGTGAATTTTCACATATTATACGTGTGTGTTATTGACGTCATTGTACAGGAATATTGATAGGTGAATATTTTTCTTTTTTCATGAAAGAGTATGGGACAGATATTGGAGCTATCTGTTTGCTGGATGGATGAAATGACGTCAGAAGAATCAAGTATTTTGTGACCATCGAATACTTGTAATGTGGAATCCAAAAAAACAGTAATATTAATGCTAATGGTGAGGATTTAAGAAGGTTGCTAAATTTAAATATTTTGTGTTACTTATCGGCATATGCAGTAACGTGATATTATGGATCCTGGGTTCCCACGTAATCCTTTTTCTGTGAACAATCCGTATTTGGGGTCATTTTCTTTCTATTCGCTTGAAGTTTTTTTTTGTTGTTGCATTTTTTGACTCTTTTGTTTATTGTTTTTAAATTTTTACTGCTGCTTTGAACTTATTTAATATTTATTATGTTTGTGTTGTATGTTTTTGTAAATTATAAATATTATTAAAAATAATACGATATATCGCAAAATGTAACGCTGGGAAATAAATTCACATTTCGGCGAAAAATAGAGTCAAAGATTTACTCATAAAAAAGCGCTACACTGGGACGAAAATTTTTAAGTGAATTTTCACATATACGTGTGTGTTGTTGAAGGCATTATACAGGAATATTGATAGGTGAATATTTTTCTTTTTTCATGAAAGAGTATGGAACAGATATTGGAGCTATCTGTTTGCTGGATGGATAAAATGACGTCAGAAGACTAAAATATTTTGTGAACATCTAATACTTATAGTGTGGAATCCAAACAAACAGTAATATTAATGCTAATGGTGAGGATTTAAAGAAGGTTGCTAAATTTAAATATTTTGTGTCACTTATCGGCATATGCAATAACGTGATATTATGGATCCTGGGTTCTCACGTAATCCTTTTTCTGTGACCAACCGTATTTGGGGTCATTTTCTTTCTATTCGCTTGAAGTTTTTTTTTGTTGTTGCATTTTTTGACTCTTTTGTTAATTGTTTTTTAAATTTTTACTGCTTCTTTGAACTTATTTAATATTTATTGTGTTTATGTTGTATGTTTTTCTAAATTATAAATATTATTAAAAATAATACGATATATCGCAAAAAGTAACGCTGGGAAATAAATTCACATTTCGGCGAAAAATAGAGTCGTCAAAGTTATTGAGTACACATTATAAATCATTTTTCTACAGTCTATACAGAAAGTAGCCATTTGCGCTCTCTTTTGTCAACGCAAAATGTCACTCTGCCGCTCATGCGCGACAAAGTAGAAAAAGCGCTCGCTGTCCAAATTTCTAACTATACAATGTTGAGAAATGTCACTTGTCTACATTCTTCATAAAAACATTTAGTCAGGAACTAATGGCATTGTAGTTACACCACCTTCACAAGTCAATCTGATATATAACTGCTCTGTCGGTATATTACATGACCAAACAAAATGCCGCACTGCTGTGAAAATAAAATAGGGCATTTATTTACCAAAACGAAAGTATAAAATACTTAGATTAGATTGTAGCAATAGTTCAAGAAGAATAGAAAATAACTATAAATTAAAATTAAATATAAAATAAATTGTGTGAATAGTTGTGCTGCCACCTGCAAAAGTTTGGCGTGAACGCTCCTAATGAACATCCACTTTTCCACTGCATTAGTTTAATGTACTTGAAACAAATAAATTATACAAAAACTTATAATATTCATTACAAAATTGGCATTAATTTTTTGTAAAAATGAAAGCTAAAACAATATCATGAAGTCATATTTGAATACGTTCCTATCTTCAATGCAAAATTATTGAATAGTACTCTAAGTGTACATTTTATTATTTTTTGTTATGGTGGAGGATTGTAGAAAAAATCTTGTGTGTGTTTCGAGCGCAAATGGCCATTGTCGATTTCGAAAGAATGCCATACTCCTGCGTCGCGCGTCAACAACCTCTCAATCGACAATGTCGTATTTTGCGCTTTTAATACACAAATAGCTATTAATTTTTTCTTCATATCGTACTTTCACATCACCTGCTGAAGTATTGATATAAAGAGACATGATGAATACAAAACAAACAATGACAAATTGTTAGAGTCTAAGCGGTAAACAAACAACTGAAAGTTAGTTTCAAATTTCCGCCAACTTATTAACCTGCCAAGTGACAGTCACACCCCATACATGGATTAGCCACGGAATAAGTATCACATGTGAGCCTGCCATGGATAGTCGTATTTGATAAATCTAAATAATACGAAAATCTAGTGTCAAGTTCTCATTATCGTATTGCAGTTGATGCAGTAGAATTAATGAAGAAGTCATAAATGTGTTTCATTTTCTTTCTGTCTAGAAAGTTCTTAATGCGTTAATTAAGTATTTATTTGAAAGGAAATATAAAAGTTTTCGAAGTAATTTTACTTTTTTCAATGCGTTGAAAAGATTATATTTGATTGTAATTGAGCACGTTTTAAGGTCTCTAGAATCCAATTTTAACATTTTCACGATGATGTCTGTGTATATGTGTATATATGTGTGTGTGTGTGTGTGTGTGTGTGTCTGTGTGTGTGTGTGTGTGTGTGTGTGTGTGTGTGTGTGTGTGTGCGCGTGTGTGTGTGTATATGAATGTGTGGATCCTCCACTTAAATCAAATACTATCATTCAGAAAATTTTGAAACCTTGTATTTCAAACTTTTTCTATTATGGAAAGAGCCCATTAGATTTTGGTGTAAATCTGATAACAAACAGGAAATGGCACTTTACTTGAATCTCAAAATAGTTTTTCTTCGAAAAATACCACACCCACACACACACACAGCACATGCACATGAACACATGCACACATACACACGTGCACACACATACAGACATCATCGTAATAATAGTAAAATCGTATTCTAGGGACCATAAAACGTGCTTATTGATTAAAAACTCATCATCGATTTTTTTGACCAAAGACAATACCTTCCTTACCTAAAGGTGACGGAAGGTAAAAAGGTAGTTACTTGGATTAGATTTGACTATATTTTAAGAAAAGAACTGTCAAAATTAGTGTAAAATTCGATAATCCAAAAATAAGGATTAGTTTAATTTTTTTGTGATTCGGGCGGTAAATGGCGGGAGGTATTGTGTTGGCCACACCAGATTTTTTCCCAGACTTTGTGGTTCATTAGCGTAGATTGCAGAAGCAACAGAAATTGAGTAATTCTGCAACGTGTAATATGTGCATTATAAATCGCCATATTCCTGTGAGTTTAATTCAATTTTCTCGGCACATATCTCGTCACTTTATCGAAGCAAATTTAATACTCCACATACAATTCACATTTCCATTTGTACGTGTGCAAACCGGCAGAACGATTCCAGCCATGTTTCTTCAAATTACTGCCAGTTATCAAGATCAGGATCATTTTCGTTTTTAATGCCACCAGCAGTTTGAATAATAGATTTCCTTAAATTGCCTCCGTAATGTCGTCCGTAGAAGCCACGAAAAATCATCGTGCACTATAAAACTTGCCGTGAGCTCCGGTACTAAAGTATTTATTTTTATTTCTTACCAAGGAGCTGGCCAGTTTGGCAAAGGATAGGTAATGTGAGGAGGAGTTCTGGAATACTTGGTTGGATGAATGTGTAGGACACATTATTCTTAAACCGCATCCGAAAAGAAAACTCCCGCCCTCTCTCTGCGTAGCGGGATCCATAATGCATTGCTCCCCGTTCGCGTGTATTTCGTCTTCTCGTTTCGTTTGTCGGTTCGCCTACCTTAGCAGACACAATTTCAAATCAGCCTGGGATAGCTATACCCAATACAAAAAAGAATATCTGCTTCGTTGCTTCAACCTTTTTTATCCTTTTATTGTTGATCATGCTTCCTAAAATCAAGAAATAATTTAATTTTGTCTTGTCTGCTAATGTGTACCATGTGCCTTCAAGTAGAGGTCATCATCTAGCCATACCACAGACGCTGATTGCCTCCTCGGCTTTGAGATTACTCGACATAAAAAAATCTGATGTGGTCTCGCGGCCGCGTGCTTGAGTGTCAGGTCGCGAATCTGGGAAACCGGGTTCGATCCCGACCGACTCCAAATATTTTGAATTTTAAATGGCACAAAAATTACCCCTGTGGTGCACTCTCCACGCCAGAAATGAGTGCCCCTGAGGTGACGCCTGGTAAGCGCCCGCACGGTACAAATATTTCATCATTACCGATATCTGCGTACAAAGCAGATTGGTACACCCAGCAATGGGTAATAAGCCGTGATGATATACTTATTTATTTATTTATGTGGCCAGCACATTACCTTCCGTCAGTTCTATGTATTTTGTACAAATTTCGTACAGAAATTTCCTTGCAAAAGATTATATTTCTTGTATATTACCTTTTGGCAGTTGTATGTATTTTCTACAAATTCCATACAGAAAGTTTCTAGCAAAAGATCCTATATTTCCAGTAAAATTATAACACAATCATACTATGTCAATTGCACTTGACATTGACATCTTTCAATCAGAATTTTCTTAATATAGTAGCTGTTTCCATAGTTATAGCTAGCTGGCTAAGTATAAAATTCAGTCAAATCGTATAGAGAATAAAATATTCATTAATATTTATAATATATATATATATATATATATATATATATATATATATATATATATATATATATATATATATATATATATATATATATATATATATATATATATATAATATAATAATGTTAAATGTGAAAAAATTACATTTAACTATATTTTTCAAGAAAAACTGTTAAAATCTTCAAATGTGGGTACTTCCGGTTGACCAATTATAACCTAAATCTAATCAGCTCTTCATATGGATGTAACGAAGAGAAATACGAAAGAATTATAATTTTTGAAATTGTAGTATTATGTAGTTATCGCAGGGCAAATTTTTGTTGTACACACACACTCACACACACACACTCACACACACATACTCACGCACACACACGCACGCACACACACACATTCTCACACACACACACACACACACGCAAACACACACACACATACACACACATATATATATATATATATATATATATATATATATATATATATATATATATATATATATATATATATATAAATCGTATTCTAGGGGGCCTAAAACGTGCTTATTGATTAAAATCTCATCACTGAATTTTTTGACCAAAGACAATACCTTCCTTACCTACAGGTGACGGAAGGTAAAAAGTCGCACCGTTTTAAATCTGGGGAGCGTGCAGGCCAAGGAATTTCGCCTTTCAAGGAAATCAAGCGCGTTTATGTTGATTATAATAAAACATTTTGTTCTTTAAACTATTTAGTTTGGCAATTCTATGAAATAGGATTACATTTAATTTCCTCTAACAGTAATTCCGACTCGAGGGTTGCTTACACCTGAGACGAACGAACTAGAATTTGCGGTATTAAATTTTTTAAATACATCCCTGAATCCTGTTGCTAAGGTCATTTTAAATGCCTCCTGATCTTGAGTACAATTCTAGTCTTCTGTAACGGAATATATAAGGGTCAGTTTCCTTTCAAATCAAATATAGGGAAATTTTTCAAAAGAAACCACATCTATTAAATAATCTAAACGTCAACTTTCATTCGCTAGTCATACTACATTAAACGCGCGCTGGACGGCGGCTTCAGACCAGTTTTCACGGATGTAGGTTTCTACGGCAAAAGCGCGTTGCTTATTCGTCCTTCTTAGAAACTAACCCCACCTTTTTACGATCTCTATTTGAATTACAGAGCCATAATAGGTACTCTGTAGTAAATATTAATTTAAAAATTGATAGGCGGTGTCAATAAATGAAGTTTACAAATGAGGAACTTATACTAAATATTGTAATAATAACTATAAAATTAGTTTATAATTCCTAATAACTTTGCACTTATTTAAAGCGTGCGTCGAATTGGTAGTGGTGTTGTTGAAAAGCTATACGTTGGGAAATTGCTCAGCGCATGCATCTCTTCCATATGTGCCCTATTTCTTCCATCTTTGTGTCTGAATTTATCATATTTTTAGACATGTCTTCATGAATCCGAAATAAACCTCTCCGACAACATTGCACTTCAATATGTTCTCGTGCCCGCGGAATTTCTATCCTTGTATTTTGAATTCGCGATGATGTAAATACGAACTTCCTGAGGGGAATTCTAAATCTTGTCAAGGCCCCGCATACAATGTTGCTGATTGTTTTGTCATGAATTAAATATCTCTTCCAAGCCACTTCCAAAGAAGGAAGTTTTCTCTGGTGTTACACAATTTATTCCTTATTATTTTAACCGAAACATTGTGAATTAAAGAAGATAATATTAAAAAATCATCGTTGATACATTTTACAAGAAGTCTCTGAATCAACCTCTCGGTCATTTATCAGAGACTACCCACTCAAATAGAACCACAGACGCGTTTCGATCTTATTGAATCTCATCAGTGTGGTGTACTGCAGTCTCTAGGAGGCAATGATTAGATTAAGTGGACGGATAATAAACTATCCAAGATGATGACTGAGAGGCTGGAGTTCACCACACTGATGAGCTCCAATAAGAACGAAATGCATCTATGGTTGTGGTTGAGTGGGCAAGTCTCTGATAAATTACTAACGTAGCTACTCGCATGCGCAAAGTTATTTATAAATTTATATAAGAAAAAATATTGACAATAATTAGAGTTTGTGTTGCTGATTTTATTCTCAAATATATACCCGAAGAATACATAAAGGCACAATTATGTAAATATGTTAGTAGAATTTATATTTCAATTGAAAATTAGTTTCACCAAGTATTGCAATAGCATTTTATTGTACATTTATTATTTATTGTTGGCCAAGCTTACGACGTTCTCGATAGATGGCTCTGCCTGTGATTAGTTACCTCTACAGTCATCATATCGTCTTGGATGGTTTATCATCCGTTCACTAAACCTAGTCATTGCCTCCTAGAACCTAGAAACTGCAGAGCGCCACGCTGGAGATCTCCAATAAGAGCGAAAGGCGTCAGTGGTTCTGGTTAAGTGGGCCAGTCTCTGATAAGTGACCTAGAGGCTAACTCAGAGACTGAAATCTTGTGGAACGTGTCAAGTATGATTTTGAACAATTCAAGTATCGCAATTATAGGTACTTTATTTTACATGTATGTATAGGGCACGAGCAGACACGTGACTCGAGCACAACCTTGACGCGTTTAGAATCAGCTGATGTGTGTGCGCGTGTCACTTTGACAAGAATAATGTCAGTTTGTCAAGACAATTGTATTGACTTATTTCAATTTTGAACTGTTAAAATGTTATTTTACAATTTTCAGACAGTAAAATATATGAAATTAAAAATAATAACTTTTTAGCAGTTCAAAATTAAAATAAGTGTAAATATTTATCTTGCCAAAGTGACACGCGCACACATATCAGTTGATTCCAAGGACGCTCGAGTCACGTGTGAAAAAATGATACTATTTTTAAATTCATGTGTTTTACTGCCCGAAATTTGTAAAATATTAACAATTTAACAGTTCAAAATCAGAATAAGTCAAAACATTCATCAAAATGACTTGTTCTTGTCAAAGTGACACGGGCACGCAAATCAGCTGATGCCAAGCACTTCAAGGTCGCTCGAGTCACGTGTCTGCTCGCGCCCTAAGTATTCAATACTTGAATCATTCACGATTCTGAATATTATAAAAATAATTGTAAAAAAAATATTTAAAAAATCGTTTTATAATATAATGATATTGGTAATATCGCACACCTCTTATATCCCTTGTTGTATAAATAACTATTGCACACGCCTTTGGATGGTATCTCTTTGTAAATTGAGAGCCATATACTATAGTATAGAGGATAATATATTCTGTTTTATCGCCATATTGTAGTTTTATGCAGCGTCATTTTTATGCCTCCATTACTGCAGGACAATATCTGATACAAAGAATGAGAAAATTGCTTCTCTTTGTTGGATTTATCGATGATGCAGTGCACTCGACCATTCATTTGCATTGAAATTATATTTACTTGCGAGCGTATCTTAATAGTTCACCATTATTCAACAAGTGCCACGGTCGCGAGCAATTCTCCGGGACGATTAATAGATTTCAGTGTTTCATTGTTCATTGGGAGCGGCAGTGGCAGTGCACTTGCTGCAGCAGATACCTGCATGTGCGACCACAACCAGTGACAATATGGAATTGAAACGTGATGGATAATATCAAATAGTATTATGACAAGGGTATATCTGCGCTCATTATTCTATGCGAATCATGCTTTCGTTGACTGATGAGACGGTTTAATTGGATTATGGATTTTCCCAGTCTCTGCTCTTGTTAAATACAATTAGTCTAAATGTGGAACGAAATACTAAACTCTATATTTTATACTTTTGAGGTGCATTCAGATAGAACAGTTGCTTACACAGTGTGTCTATTAAGTTTTAGTACTAATCAAATAACATTACTATCTGCCTATTGGTATACCTATTCCCAACTAACTAACAAACGGACGTAGTTTGTTTGAACACTTGACCTACCTCGTTATGGACGCATCCGTCGAACAGCGATACGTAAACAAATAGTGATGCACGACGAGGCGAGAGTACTCTCGCATCTCGTTTCGTCTCGTTGCAATATGCGAGACGAGAACGAGAGCGAGATTGCAATTTAAAATTCGAGGCGAGATCGATATAACAACTGCGAGAAGCGAGAAATATCGCGAGATTCTGGCGACAGTCTCGCAATAAAAGTATTTGTAACTTTATAGCTTTGATTCATATTCAATGAAAAATGCACCGTACCGGGAGTGGAGTCAACGGTAATTCGTGCATAGAACACGTGAATGTGAAAATTATATGAATTGACTATATTTTTTTGAGTCTATCTAGAGTCGAATGATATCGGCCGCAGAGCGAGGAAATGCAAAATAAAGACTAAATCGATTTTGCATCTAATAGAACTTGTTTTTCTCCAACATTTCAGCCCCTAATTCATCCCAGTTCAAACTACGGTTAATAAAATTCTTGTCGTCCCTGAAAAGTAAATATTAAGCGTCGATAGGAGCCAACACGGATTAAAGCGGAGTGATTGGTTGCCAGCGGGTTCCCAGTGTAGTGCTTTTTTATGAGTAAATCTTACTTAAATAGTGGCATATAGTTAATGATAAAGTGTAGAAACTTTTAATTACAAAAAAGAATTTTTTTAATGTTTAATTAGTTTTACTGATGACAGAATGTATTAACAGATGTTCGTATTTAAATAATTTGGTGACTAGAATTTAGTGTTTTGTCTCTTTAATATAGTTATACGACTATAAATACACGGAAGACGGAACGATTGGTGCGAACTTGTCTTGTAGTTCAACTGATACGTAAATACCGAGGTAAATATGTAGTGCGCAAGCGCTTATTTTTACAGCGAGAACGAGACGAGACCCAAAAAAATGTGCGAGAATGAGAGCGAGAGCATGATCGAGATTGCAGATGCGAAAACGAGACGAAATCGATGTTTTATATATCTCGTCTCGTCTCGCCTCGCGTGCATCACTATAAACAAATTTTGTGGTCAATGCAAAGAACCAGCAACCAACACAAATGTTTGCTATAATCAAAAACGCATTTGGGGAGGCTTCATTGACACATTCCAATGTTTTTAGTTGGCAACAACGATTTCGACATGAAAAAGATGAAGTAAAAGATTACCCAAGGATAAGAACAAGATCAATATTATTTTCGGTAACTGCCGTTTTTGGCTTAGGAGCTCGAAAGTCGACCACGCTGAAATTCATTGTACCACAGCTTTACGGTACCTAACATTTTATGAATTTCCTCAAAATATATTTGACGGCTTAAACCATGCATGAAATTGTAAAAAATGACAGCTCAATAATGCTCTTTGCTCCATTCCATGAATTCTTGGGGAAAGTCTTACTTTAAAATTATATATTTAAACAACATTCAATTGTATTTAACAATCGTCACTATAATTAACCTTGTAAACAACTAGATTAAAATGTCAAACAAAATTTGTTTCAAAATATCATAGCCTGCTAGATAGGCTCAGTGGAAAGAGAACAGTCCTCGTAAGTTAATAATCTATAAGCTTACTAAAAATGTTAAAATCTATTTACATGTTTTCCCATTAAACACAAACTTTGCTACTTAGTTCTTGTGGGTAAAAACTAGAGCACATGTAATTCTCTGATGTGTAGATAACAATTCTATTTCCCTTAGGAAGTGAATCCTTGGTTACATGTCTTGATGATCTCGTGCGATTTGCTGTCTGCTGTCTGGCTTTACTTGACTTGACTGCTCTAGGCGAGGCGGCCCAAGCCGCACAACTTCGCACTGTTATTAAGATTACGTTTATCAAAATGCGACGCGGGTGACATGACAGTGATGAAGCGAGGTCGGACCCGCTGCTAATAATATCACAGGGGAACTTCACACGGAGAAATTTACCAGACAGAAAGATGAGGTATGGTTTTAGAAAGGGATATTTGAATAAATATATCATCACGACGCCCAACAATTTTTTATGAAAGACAAGATGAAGTGTGGATTTATAAAGGATTTCGTTTACAACAGAATGATTACATTATATTACAAAATCAAATACAGCGAGGTATGCTGCAACGAATACAATAATTGGGCCCATAATTTTGTCTGTATTAACATTTGTTTATTCTGGCATTTAAAAAAAAATAGTAATTAAATGAACCGAAAACCTCATCTTTACTCTTTATGATTGAGTGATCTGTGATAATTCATCAGTTGGAAGGCGTTTGTCCATCTTTCTGAAAAAGGAATCTATAAGATTAATTATTTTATTCTATAGTTTTCCATTCGTTGTAGCTTTAAAAATCCAAGTTTTTACAATTAAAACTGTTTGTTATAGTGCACTTCACTGTATTATTTCATTATTTATATCATCGATCCAAATACATAATTAGTATTCATTACTTTATATTTAAAAATCTGATGTGGCAAGCACATTACCCTCCGTCAGTTCTATGTATTTTGTATAAATGTCATACAGTAACTTCCTTGCAAAAGATTCTTTTTCTAGTATATTACCTTAAAAAGCCGATGACTTAGAACAATATACACGCCGCAACAATATACGAATTTTCGGACTTCCTGAATCTGATAGTGAAAACATCGATGATGTGGTGATAAACCTGTTTAATGAAAAGTTAAATGTGAATATCACCCCCAGTGAAATTGACAGGTGTCATAGACTAGGCAAAAAAACGAACAATAAATCTAACAGGCCAGTAATCGTCAAGTTTACCAGTTATCGCAGCCGTCACCTAGTTTTTGCAACGAAGAAATCACTAAAGGGCTCAGGAATCACCATCCGAGAAGACTTGACTAAATCCCGATTGGCCCTACTCAAAGCTGCCGCGGATAAAGTCACATTCAAAAACGCCTGGACATCTGATGGACGTGTAATTGTAAATTTAAAAAAGAGAGGTAGATCTCAAAAAGTATATATTAACAGCATTATAGATATTAATAATTTATAATGTAAATTCATATCATATATATATATTTTTTTTTTTCTTTTTCTCTTTCTTTCATCTTTCTAACTGAATCACTCTCTTTATTCTTAATTAATAAAGCCTGAACGCGCTAAAGTCAATGAACTCTACTAGGTTTGCGTCCAAGTAGTGACGATTTATTTTGTTACCTTGAGTTTCAATTGGTTTTTATTTGTAATATGTTAAATCCAGCTGATTTTGACATTCAGAACATTGACCTTTACAACTCAAAATTTACAATTTGTCATATCAATGTACGTTCACTTAATTCAAGTTTTCTAGAATTCAAAGATTTTATAAATGTATATAATTTTGATATTGTGGCTGTTTCGGAGACTTGGATCAGTGAAAACGCCCCTTCTAATTTATTTCAAATTGTTGGTTACTCTATGGTAAACCTTGATAGATGTCATAAACGTGGTGGCGGAATAGCACTGTATCTTCGTGAAGGAATTAAATTTAATATTATGAACACTGATTTTGTCCCCGGTAACAATGTAGAACATTTATGGGTTTTATGTACTATTAATCGTATTAAATTATGTGTTGGTGTAGTATATAGTCCACATGCCGCTTTTTACAGAGATCTTACTATTTTCGATTCGTTATTTACAGAATTTCTTTCTCAATGTGATTATCTTATTTGTACAGGTGATATTAATGTGAATTTATTAGCACGTGATTATAAGTCTGCTTTTGTAAAAAATATGTTATCTGCTAATAATATGTATCAATTAATTGAAAAGCGTACAAGACCTGTTTCTAATTCTTTAGTAGATGTTATGATCACGTCTGATAAAAATATTTGCTTAACTTCTGGAAACATTGATTGCAGTAAGATCTCTGATCATGATAGCATTTATTGTGTTTTAAACCTACCTAAAATAAATTCTCCAAGGAAAATTTTTACTTATAGAGATTTTTCTAATTTTAACAACAGTAACTTTTTAGAAGATTGCGAAACAGTGAATTGGAATCATATTATTAACATACATAATATTAATGAAAAAATTTCATTTCTTAATAGTGAAATTACTAAACTTTTCAACACTCATGCTCCCATTAAAACTATCTCCACTACTAAACAATATACGCCCTGGATAACCCCAGTAATAAAAATTATGCAACGTAAGCGAGATAAGGCATTAATGCAATATAAGAAGTTTAAAACGGAGGGAAAATGGGAGTATTATAAGCAATTAAGAAATTTGACAACAGCAGCAATTAGAAGAGAAAAAACTGCATTTTTAGATTGTTGTATTAATAATAACATACACAATTCTGGTTCTCTGTGGCGCAATCTTAATCGCGTAGGAGTCAATAAAACTGTTATTAATCCACTTAAAGAAAATTTATGTAAACCACAACAATATGGACAACATCTCATAAACCAAGTTGAGGCGACACAGATTAATCCTGACACTTTACATTTTTACAATACAAATAAAATTCAAGGAAATAATACTGATTACTTTAATTTTAGTTGTGTGGATAGCAATGAAATTGAGAAAATATTAAAAAAATTAAAATCAGATGCTATAGGTCTGGATGGAATATCTAGGAAAATGATTTTGATTATTTTTCCTGTTATACGTAATATAATTACACATATAATCAATACATGTTTGTTAGAAGGAGTTTTCCCGGACATATGGAAGTCAGCTATAGTGAAACCGCTACCCAAAAACACAAATCCTTCTACATTTGATGATCTTAGGCCTATCAGCATTTTACCAACATTATCTAAAATTTTGGAAAGAATTTGTGCTGATCAAATTACAAAATTTTTATCTGATAATGATATACTACCGATGAATCAGTCGGGTTTTAGAAAATTTCATAGTACTAATACTAGTCTTCTTAATATAGTAGATAACTTAATAAAAAACTATGATAACTCTAAAATTTCATTTCTGATTCAAATTGACTTTTCTAAAGCGTTTGATATGGTTGAACATAATTTACTCATTTCCAAATTGCGGTATTATAAGTTTTCTGACAGTGCTCTGCGCTGGTGTATTAACTATTTTTGTAATAGAAGATTCATTGTTAATATGGTACAAGATTCTAAAACAATACTTTCAAAC